>JAODKN010000016.1:11213350-11235936 GCA_026774425.1 Petrocephalus zakoni | reverse complement strand
TTGACTTAAGCACATGGTAGAATATGGCCCATAATTATTAGTCCAAATGATCAGTGGACATCTCTGCCTCTGATTTTGTGTGTGAGTAAAAACTGACCAGTTTGCTTTGGCTAAAAGATATGACAGATGGTAAACCGACTTTTGAATATAAACCCAAAGTCACTTTTGGTTTTTATTACAGAGTCAGACTGCGATACACGGAAACTGGTTTCTTTACATCCAAGCAATGGCCCACTGTTACAATGAAGAGGTTTGGCTATAACATTTTGTCATGTGATATGTTGTCCATAAATACCAGACACTGAAAGGAAAGCCTAAGTTGAGTAACTATTTTCAACTTAAGGTTGCAGTAAATAGCAGACAAAAAGCTCACTTTCCACAATGCTCTTCCTCAAGCTACTTCCTTACCATACCGCACTACACCAAATGTTACAGACATAATGTAACAGAACAGAGTAACTTAAGTTAAAATATGTAATTACATTGCATGCTGTCTTAACATGATATTTTTAGTCTGTTGTTTTTGACCCAATTGTTTCAATGTATATTGGGTCTTAAACAATTTTTATTGCTGTCTATCTTGGACAGGTCTCTCTTAAAAAAGATTTTAAACATCAGTTGAAGTAGTCTAGTTAAATAAAGGTTTAATAATAATGCAGAAAAGGGACACACACATGCGCTTACTATTTTAATGAAAGAATCACAGGTGTCTCCAGCACACATAGGAGTGTGAGCAGGAAAACTGAATTCTGTTAACAGAAAGGTCACTGTATGTGTCAGACTGACTATGTACAGGACTGTGAGGTCTCATGAACTCATCTCTGATATTCTGCAGACCCTCCCTGCCCTCTTGCCAGATAATCTGAAGGAGCTCGATGATGAAGAGCTGAAGGAGTTAATGTATGACCTGATTTACCCAGTGTATAGAGATTATCACTCCATACCCAGGGGTCTGGTGAAGGACACATGTCGCCAACAGAATGATTCCTACATTCCTACAGTGACCATGCACTTGATGTCACACTTGAAATCCTGAAGAAGATGCAGATGAAATTGAACAAAGACCTGCAGAAGCATAATCATATTTTTTTGTTTTTCATCTAAAATGTAACATTTTTAAGCTCTTGAAAATAAGTATATTATTTAGCATTATAAGGAAAATGGCGAACAATTTTTTTGATTCTGATATTTCTTATTTCAGGTAACCAAGCAGGATGTGAGCTGGATGACACTGGAGACCGGTAAGCGCTTTATGCTATTATGTATATGTGTATGTGGTGTTTCAGTAAAAATATGCATGATGTGAAATGTAAAGTTTCATTTACCACAATGAAATAGTGAAAAAAGCCCAACCCTGGCTTTGAGTTGCTGATGGAAATTGGCTGGGAAAAGTAACTTAGTAGCTGTGATCTGGAGGTTAAAAAGTGGTTTGAACTGTAAGTGTTTTTTGTCTGCAGTTGTGTTGATGTGCTTGAGCCCAGAGCTGAGAACTTCCAGGTGATTGCTGTCTATGGCTGCTCGCTGATGCCCTCTGCTGTCCTCAACTGCTCCTGGCGGAGATGACAATAGAACAGAGTATTCATTGTCATAGCACATATACCAAGAAACTCACTGTGCTTTCTCACCAATAACAACACCTCCAGTCGGCAGTTATATATTAACACTGATTAAAGTATATAATGAAAATATATAATTTGTTTCCCCTTTGGATTAATAACGAGGCCGGATTTTTTTCTCCATGGCAATCTGGAAACCAGATTTTAAAATTGACTGAATTGTTTTTTATAAATCATTCTGTTGAACCGCAGTTCAAAAGCAATGCCCGATTTTCATTAATTAATTTTAAGTAAATTTTTATTTATTATTAATTTTGTCTGTTTCAAGTTATTTCATTGACCATTGTGGGTTTTCCTTTCTTTAACAGAAGGGTACCAACAGTTTTGTTCACGTCTGTACATTCCCACCTAACCATTGAAACAGTACAGCTTGTTCATCATTCTACCAATGTTGAATTTCTCTTTTCACTCTAGTGGCTGATGAGCCCATAAAGTTTCAGTGTAAATTTTTCAGGTTTATGAGGAAAGGTACAATGATAGAGAGTATAATCACAGATATGATTTACTTAATTTATGTGCAAAAAATAAAGATACAGGCTGAAGTGCAGTGCGGTCCAAGCAAGTCTGTCAGGGCGGCGTCTCTCACACACAGCACAGGGGCAACAGGAGTTTATTGGGAGTGTATAAGTGTGTATTGGAGTGAGTTCTGTGTTAGTGAGTGTGTGAGGTGTGACAGTGAAATATGATGGAGATGCTGGTCTGCTTGATGGTATTAGCAGGTCTTCCTCTTGCCTACAGACTTATGGTCGCTGAGACTGGACCTCAGCAAACGGACACCTGTCTCTGTCAGAGGGGAACAGGAAGGTGACATGGGGGGCACAGCAGTCATATCCTGATCATCCAGAGAGATTTGACTACTGGGACCAAGTTCCTTATAAAGGAATCGGGAGGAGAGGACGGAGTAATGACTGTGCGCTTGGACACAATGACAAATCATGGCTGCTGCGCTGCTCTGGTGACAGTTACTCTTTTTGGTACAATGATGAAGAGATTGGAATAGCCATACCATACTTTTGGACTAGACCTCCGGCCCCTATGTATTTGTCTATATATTGTATTTACTGTCTGTATAATGATAATAAAGGCTTTCTATTCTATCCTATTAATGTCCTGTTTCAGCAGTGCCCAAAGCACAATGAAGTCAAATAATTAAACAGCACTATTTGAGGATTTAAATGAAATAAACTAACTTTACAACTACAAGTGACCATATCTAGCACAAATAGACTAAATCAACATTGCCAAAAGTTTTGGGACACCTGCCTTTACACACACATGAACTTGACATACCATTCTTAATACATAGGCTTTAATATAGAGTTGGCCTACCCTTTGTAGCTATAACAGCTTCAGCTTCAGGCTTTCCACAAGGTTTAGGAGTGTGTTTATAGATTTTTTTTTTTAACCATTCTTCCACGAGAGCATTTGTCAGGTCAGGCACTGATGTTGGACGAGAAGGTCTGGCTTGTAGTCTCCGCTCTAATTAATTCGAAAGGTGTTCTGTCAGGTTGAGGTCAGGGCACTGTGCAGGCCATTCAAGTTCCTCCAAACCAGACTCACTCATCCATGTCTTTATAGACTTTGCTTTGTGCACTGTTGTGCAGTCATGTTGGATCAGGAAGGGACCATACCCAAACTATTCCCACAAAGTTTAGACCATGAAATTGTCCAAAGTGGTTTTGTATGCTGAAGCATTAGGAGTTCCTTTCACTGGAACTAAGGGGCCAACCCCAACCCCTGAGAAACAACCCTACATCATAATCCTCCCTCCACAAATCTTTACACTTGGCACAATGCAGTCAGGCAAGTACTGTTCTCCTGGAAACCACCAAGCCCAGACTCAACCATCGGATTGCCATACAGAGAAGCGTGATTCGTCACTCCAGAGGACACGTCTCCACTGCACTAGAATCCAGTGGCGGTGTGCTTTACACCACTGCATCTGACACTTTGCATTGCACTTGGTGATGTAAGGCTTGGATGCAGCTGCTTGGCCGTGGAAACCCATTCCATGAAGCTTTCTACTCACTGTTCCTGAGCTAATCTGAAGGCCACATGATGTTTGGAGGTCTGTAGCTATTGACTCTGCAGAAAGTTGGTGACATCTGCACAGTGTGCCTCAGCATGCGCTGTCCCTGCTGTGTGATTTTACATGGCCTACAACTTAGTGGCTGAGTTGCTGTTGTTCCCAATTGCTTCCACTTTGTCAAGCGATTTCATGGGGCACATGTAAAGTAGGCCTGACTCCAGGCTTCTGGTTACATGAGTGTTCCTCTTGTTCCAAAGCGGTAGCGGTGACAGATCAGAGGTTGTTACACTCGTCCTCCAGCAAGACGAGGCTTCTTTGGGACAGACGAGGTCCTATGTTGAAGCATTTTTGAGGGAGTATTTTAGGGAATAGTCTGTCCCTGGTGAAGAAGGCTGAAGAGGTGCAGAAGAAAATATGTCTAGGTCAGGGGTGGGCAAATTGAACCCTGACAATTAACTGGTGAGGTGAACCAGGTGTTTCTGAGCAGGGAAATCACCAAAACGTGCTGGACCACGGTCCTCCAGGACCGGAATTGCCCAGCCCTGGTCTAGGTCTATGGAAAGCTCATATCTTGGATTTTGTTGGCAGTTACAAATGTGTGCCTGTTAGTGTATTATACTCAGAACACAGATTCAAAACAATTTATTAGCTTAAATATGTAGGGTTTGGTTTTCCTTAGCATGAATAATCCCATTACCATCTGATTTATGTGATCCCAATTTCAAAGCACCATTACATACTATAATATAAATCTTTCCTCATATAGCAGAACATCAAAGCAGCATTACATAAGACATAACATTGCTCTTAAATACCTGAACACCAACACTTCATCAAGAGAAACATAAATCATTTGCTTGAAATGGTTAGAAAGACTTTTCTATATGATATTTCATAATTTAAAGAACAATATGAATTATCACACCTCTAGGGTTGGGTCAGACCGCAGACATGCAGCTGGGGTAACTGATGTCTCTAAATTGTCTATACAGGATTCTTCCATGTGTGCCCCACCCAGGGTGTACTCCTGCCTTGTGTCCTTTGCTGCCCAGGATCTAGGGCTCTAGGCCCCTTACGACCCTGACCAGGAAGAAAAAAAAAACATTGTATGCAGATTAGAGTCTGACCAATGATGGTCATGATTCAACCAAGCAGTGACACAGGTGGGCTGGTGTGATGCCTTGAAGGGTGCCAATCTTTCTGTGTGGACCATTCCAGATTACCCTAATGCAGATAAATAATCAGTGTTCAGTCATCTATTGGTAATGCCTCTTCGTTTCCACGAAGACCTCGCAAAATATCATTTATTCCCAGGTCATGTTTAGCAGGCTGTGATCCTATTGATATTCTGTGAGTGATTATCTCCTCCCCTCCACTACCACCCCTCCCCCCACACACACCCATGCAGACTGCCTTGTGCTAAAAGCTTTTAAAATGTCACATATTGGATTCACGCCTGGAATGACAGCACATCACCCTGGCAACGGAATGCCCCAGTGTCTCGATCCACTGCAGATCAAGCTCTACATTTTGATTTTCTGTCAGCCCAGCTTACTTTATTGGCTTTCAGCTAAAAGCTTTTTGCTGCAGAGCTAGAGAGAGAAAGGGGGGGGGGGCGGGAGGGAGTGAGAGAGCGAGTGCTCCTAGATGGTTGCCAGGGCAACTTGACATCACCATGACGAACTTCCCCACTTAAAAGCTTTTAACCGGATCTCTCCACAGTCCCAGGCCCCATTTCTAGGCCTCTCAGCTGAGCCGGTAGGAACAGCCTGAAACAGAAGTGGACCTTAGCTGTTTTTGAGACACACCTCTCACAGCTCACAGCTTCTCTTCCACAATTCCTACTCTTCCTCAAAACAAAGCAATCTTTTTCTGTACAACCAGACAGAGGTCTGTGTTTACAAACAAAATGGCCTCCGAGGACAGCCTGGGTTTCATGCCATCAGGTCAAAGCGAGAAGCACAGGCGGGCCAGGAACTGGACGGACGCGGAAATGAAAGGCCTTGTCTACGTTTGGGAAGAGTTCGTCACCGAGCTCCGGAAGGCCAAGAGGAACGCCAAGATCTATGAGAAGATGGCCAAGAGGTTCTTTGAGCTCACGGGCGAACATCGCCACAGGGAGGAAATTAAGATGAAAATAACAAACATGACTTTCCAGTACAGGCAAGTGTAATAGCGACCATTAATGTGTGCAGCTGTAGGGCTTATTGGGGAGGGCTGCATTCAGAAGCTCCTCCCCTCCCAGCAGGGCCATGCTGTTATCATTCAAAGAGGGAGATAAATTAATCAGGCCATATTGTATCTCTGCTCCAGACCCACAGCGGTCAGCCCATGCTCCCATGAGTGCGTAGCAGATGTCGCTTGTGTGCAGCCTCCTGCTCTGTAACACTTTGTTACAGGTTGTGGTGAAGTCAGTGTGTGAAGCAGAATGACTGTTTACATTCTGGGGCGGACAGTATGGTGTTTGGCTTTAATTACAGGTTTATAGCAAGCTAGCTGAAGATGACTGTGATTACCATGTGTGTTTCATGAATGCATGCATTGTGCGACTTCGCAACTGTGGTATAACAAGTTCACTGATCCTCAGAACACATGTAATTATAATACTTGAAATTTGAAACTTGAAACCCTGCTGGCTGAAAGGACCAAAGATAGATCTTGTTAGATGCCTTATTAGGAGACGTCATGTGACTGTGTAAAGTCATGTGAATATGTTTTTTATTCAAAGCATGCTGTCCTCTGCCTGGCCTAACAGGAAGATGAAGTGCGTGAGTAATGGCAGCGCCCCGTCGCCTGAGTGGCCGTACTTCAGAGCCATCGACAGGATACTGTCCCAGGCTCTGGACTCCAGCGGGCTGTCCGGCTGTGACCTCCAGCCGACCCCACCGCTGTCCACAGCCCGGCCTGAGTCCAAGGCCGTGCTCACCAAGCCCTCCCCCCCAGGCTTCATTCCAGAGTACACTGGATCTTCGGAGGAACAGGAGCCTCCAGAAGAGGGGGGGCATTCTGAGAGCTCAGCCAGTTTGCAGTCACAGGAGTCCAGGTAACATCTGCAGAGGACATTCTGCCATCTTAAGTGTGTCCCCGTTGTCTATCCCAATCCAGGGTAACACCTGCATCCATACCTCTTAATGTATACCTCTTACTACTGAGCTGGGAGCCGCCAAACAAATTTTGTTGTATTTTTTTGATACAATGCCAAAAAAGTCTCATATCTTATGAGGATGCTCTACCCTGTTATGTTGTGTGTCCTTAATAAGATGCCTACTCCATCAGCCCTGTTACGTTGTGTGCCCTTGATAAGATGCCTACCTCATTAGCCTTACTAAGGCACGTTCCCTTGGTAGGGTACCTACCTCATTAGCCTTGTTAAGATGCCTACCTCATTAGCCTTGTTAAGGTCTGTGCCCTTGATAGGGTACCTACCTCATTAGCTTTGTTAAGGCATGTGCCCTTGATAGGGTACTTATCTCATTAGCCTTGTTAAGGTGCCTACCTCATTAGCCTTGTTAAGGCGTGTGCCCTTGGCAGGATGCCAAGCTCTGTCCAGGTAGCTCCTCTGTCACCCCGAGTTAGGAGTCTCATTACATCTTCAGTGTCCCGCTGAGCTCTGTCCTGCTACCTGTGCCAGGTCGCCTCAGGCACCCATCAGGAGGAAGAAGATCCAGCGGCTGACCCTGAAAAGGAGGAAGCTGCGTGTGCTGGAGGCCATGCTTCAGGAGCAGAGGAAGGCCAGCCGCACCCTGGAGGAGGTTTGCCGGGAGGTGCGGCGTGTCATGCACCAGCAGAACTTCCTGCAGGTGCAAAGTCTGCAGCTCCAGGAGCGCATGATGAACCTCCTGGAGAAGATGATCTCGCCGCCCACACAGCCTCAGGCTTGGGCCTCTGCTGGAGCCAGGGAGCCAGGGCCAGGCCAGGCCTGATAATGTGTCATAGACACACACACACAGACACACTTCATCACACAGAAACCTCCCTTGTTGCATGTACAACAGGCTTTTAAAGTAGCAGTGCCATCTACAGAAACGCCCAGACGTTTCAGGACTTTGTCAGACCGACAATGGACATTTCTCCCATTGTGAATTATATATGCACACATTTAAATACATTTCCCAGCCACACATGCTTAATTCATCTCAGGCCATATGATAGCACTGTGATAATTAATATTAAACAAACTGCAACAAAAATACTTTATCGCAAAAATGTCTCTTTTTTTATTTGTAGACCCTTTCCAGTAAACACCAGTAAACACCCAGGATTAATTCATTATTACCAGAGCATACGCTTTAATGGTCATCTTGGTTATTTTGTCTGCTCTATAATTCTGTCCCATTACTGCCTTCAGTAACTCCCTGACCTACGATGAATTACACTTAATTCTCATCTTAATGGAACTACATTTAACTGGTTCACTTTTTCTTGAATTTGTTGAAGATATATTCATTTTTAATTTAATTTGGCCATATCACTCTGGCATATACATATTTTATACTAACCATATTTTGGTTTATTAAAATGTAAGCTGTGGTAAAATGAAAACAATTAAATTAAGAGCACTGTGAAACCCCTAGAGGGGCTGTGGACAGTTTTTTTTAATTCCATGCCCATACTACTACTAAATAGAGCCCAGTACACATACTAAATCAAGATCACAACATTTGTCTCACGCCCCTGATTTGTTATTTTGAGCTCTGGAATTAATCAAATTGTGCTCACATTTTGGTTGTGTTCCTCCCTAAAGATAACATGCCCAAAAAGCCATACAGTGCGCAAATACTATTATTTTTACGGTAGTAAATCTATTCACTCGCACCTTTGTAACAAGGCATATGATTTCACCAAGTCCAACTTAGTCTTATTGTGCTACTTGTCCAAAAAAAATTACAACCAATTCGTACTAGAAATGAGTGGTTGTGGTCACCAAATTTTTGATACTGTGCATCGTAAGTCCTGGAACACACCTCTGAATTATTGAATTCATGTTTTTCATTCAGGCCCATTACCACAGGTACATAAATGGCACCTAGCTATGCACTCAGCATTGCAAAAATTTGTGAAAGAATGGGTAGTTCTGAAGAGCTCAGCAAATTGCGTGGTGTAAAGCACATTGCCACTGGACACAGTAGGTTTTCCACTGTGAGCCTCATTTTGCATCAGAAGAACTTCCATCAAACCAATATGAAGGTAAGTGATGTCTTCCTCCAGGAGAGGGCAGTGTAGAGACACACTGCAGAGGCATAAAGAGCCCCTTCATCTGGGTATCTGATTTCAGTGAAACAAAACAAACGTCATTCACATCCTACGCATCACATAATCCTGAACAAATGGCAATTGGACCGAGATTTAAATGTCAAACTAATCTAATTTCAGCTGCATGCAAAAGTACATGTATTGTTTATTTGCAATTAATTATAATGAATAAAGTAATTACAGGTAATTATAGTTTGAGTAAGGTGCCCCACCCCGAGTCGTGTTTTACTGTTATTTTCAGCTGTAAAGGCTGTGCATTCTAAGGAATAGGATCCCTATCCGAGTTGTTCTCACTTGGAAGGGTGGGGGCTGAGATTCCTGGTATGAATGGAACCCCGTCCCCTTGACAATTTGTCCTGAGGGTCCTGACTCGATGTTGGCCTCTGAAGTCCAGTATATCTGACCTAGTGCAGGTTGATAACCCTGTGGATTGGGATTGGTACCGGGTGCTTCAGTACCAGCAGTTTCTATGAGTCAGAAAGCTGTTTTTCGAGCAAAATAAAGTATTCCCTGAGGCTTGCAAAGAGGAATAAGTGTATTAGAGAAATGTTGGGAAGTTAATAATAAAAATTTATTATTTAGTGTTCTGCAGTGCAATTTTTTATTTGTGATTTTTCCCCATTAAGAAAAAGTTTCAGTTCCTTGACAGAATTTTATTTTTGGCCCTAGAGATCCATTTGTTAAATCAGTATTTTCACCTGCTCATTTAAATCAAGGCTTAAAACTTTTCTGTTTGCCGCAGCTTTTCATTAAATTAAATCAGTTTAGCCATACAATGCCACTACAATCAAAGTTCTTTTTCAGTTAACTATTTATTTGTTTAGTTTTTTCCCTTGTGTTTTAAATGTGATTTTAATGTTTTTTATTCTAATATATTTTTGTTTCTCTGTAAAGCATTTCGAATTGCTTTGTCTGAATTGTGCTGCATAAATAATCTCCCCTTGCCTTGCCTATTAAAAATGGTGTTGCCTGGCAGCCAGAAATAAGTAGATAGCCAGAAGGTGTCGCCCGCGTCCTGAAAACGTGTTGCGTATCTTGTTGCATAGCTAGATGAACTCTGCATTGGTTCCTGAACCCCTGCTTAGGGGCCATTCTATGCATTCAGGATATTTCTCAGTCAGCTCAATCAGTCAAACAACAAAGTGATGTAGCGGTCAAATAAAAAATATGTGGGTATAGTGAACGGTTGCTGAAAATACTTTGTTGATTTTTGGATTTTAGGTTTTGAAATAGCCAAGCTGCTACAATTGGTGACCGCAATAATATCATACACTGGCAGGAAGATCATTTAAGCATTTTCTGTGACTGCCTAAGACTTCTGCACAATACTGTATACTGGATACATGTATTTGGTCTCCATAAGCTCCATAAGCACTTTTTCAATGCAGGGTTGCCATAACCTTAGTTCTTTTTCCATATAGTACAGGGCATAAGGCATGGTACACATTGGATACACACTATAAGGGCAATTTAGAGGAATTCCTTTACGTGTTTTTTTTTTTATTGTCTTAGAGTGGACTGTAAATGGATGCCACCCAGGGCCGGGCCGAGCCTTTATGGGGCCCTATGCAGAATTTGATATCTTGACATTGAAAGTGCTTTTGGGCGCCCCTGGTGGCGTGGAGGACCCGAGCAGCCGCATATGCCTTGGGCTGGCGCTGATGCCACCTGTTGAATGTGACACTGCCTTTGCAGAACTGACAGCTAACCTGTCACTAAGTCTTCATTCTTGGCAGAATTACAGAGAATTATTTGGGTAATTATAGGCTTTTACTATTCATCCAGCCAATAAAAAAAATATTACCTGACTTAACTTGTCCCTACCCTACCCTCTCTCCTACCGTCTAAATTATGACTTATTTATCATCAGAAAGATTTTAGAGACAGCACAAAATTGATAACTTTGAGAGGGTGTTTAACATTCCAGTGTTGTATAGAGTGAAATATAATACAGGTGACACTGAACACCTGAAACAGCACATGGCGTGTGGTGTGTGATGAAAGTATTGTGCAGTATGGAGAAGCAGTGTGTTAGGCTGGGATCATTTCCTCAAATGTGTTGCTCATCCGTCGAGTGTAGCATATTGCTTGATTTGGAGTGTGGTAAACACGCAACTTACCTTGTAGCGTGTTAGGTGCTTTGTGTAGTGTGTCATCTGCTATGCAAATTGTTTTACATAGTGTAGTGTATAATTTGTAGTGTGTAACATGGTGTACACTGTAGTGCATGGTGCATTGTTTAGCGTATGTGTGGTGTGTGATCTACAGTGGGCATAATGTGGATCAGGTATCCGGGATTCCAGCCAGAAGCCACCCACACCAACACAGTCTACCCCGGTATCCTAGCAACCGCGAGGAGAGTGAGAATACGGTGTGTTGTCCGAAAGGAACAAAAGAGATGATAGGAAAAGCAAAAGTCTGTGGTTCTAACAATGGATTAACAGGACTGGAGCATATGTGAGATAAACCTGCTGACACCCTCCTGAACCTCACCCACACCCTGCCCACCTTCTGTGTGTATCAACAAGTGTGTGTCTCTATATGTATGTATGTATATACATATGTATGTGTCCATATATATGTGTGTGTGTGTGTGTGTGTGTGTGTATAAATCAGTAGTTATCTAAAGGCTGAAGCCTGCAGTAGTAGCCTCAGTTTTATAGAGAGTGTGATTTTACATCTGGCAGATGCCGCCACTCGCGTCTCTGTTTCCCTCTAGAATGTGCACATAATGAAACGTAACAGGACCTGAGCGAGCCCAGATGGAAGTAATGTGTGCTTTTTTTTTTTAAATTTAGGTATTATAGATTTTCAAATGAAGCCACGGGAATGTTGAAAATTTAATGACCTAATTTAAAAATATAGACAGATATTTGAAGTTTATAAATATGTGTAATACATTATATAAAATATTGCAGATACATTTATATTTTAACAGTATAGCTGCAAAATATATTTACATATGGGAATACACATTACAGTGACCGATATTAATTAATCGTTATATTATTAATTATTATCGTTCATAATGTAGCTGGTCAGTTACACCATAATTGTAAAGAATGATCCTCAAAGAGAGAGTGGAAAACATTCATACTGATATTCATGTATTTTCTAAAGGGCACCGACTGCGTTTATAATATTACAAATTGCCTAAAGAAGTACTTTCAGTGGGAAGATTTTAATGAACACATTTGCACTTCATTTGTGTGGCTCGAATGTGTCCAAACAGTAACTTACGTAACGTGTACAAATCGAAGGTATCAGATCTCTCTTTTTAGCCTGTATCCGTCTGAAGGGAAATGATTTTGTGCGGGAGGCAAGGCAAATTACAGGGCATGACCTGTGTGCCGACATGGCAATTACCAGGCATTCCTTTATTCCGTTTCAACGGCACAGGATTCCAGCGTCATCCTAATAGTAGGGCTGTGAGTGGGATTATTATGCCCTTTCACTGTAACATGTTAATAATAAAAAAATAAACACACACTATAAGGTCATTATGTAAATTTAAGCATGTTCTGAATCATGGTTTATGAGGTGCAAAGTGACAGATATGACTGAGGCTACTGGCTTCTGTTATTGCTCTGTCTGACTATGAATCTATGTTTATCTGTGTGCGTTTTATCTGTCCTGAATCTGCGCATACCTTGTTTGATTGTATATGCCTGCTTGTGCTGCATATTGCTATGCTGAATTTCAGTGTGTGTTTAGTCCACGCTGTATTTACTGTTACATAACTGTGACATGTGGAGGAAGTTTGTAATTATCTGGAGATTTCTGATAATTGCACAATTTTCTTTGTTCCTACATATTTCAGTTGGCACGGCCCCCTTTTAGGGACACATTATTTGTATAAAAGTTATTAAACTAGACTTTGAGTACATTATATGCTAAAAATTCTGGGTGGGAGCAGCATTCTATGAATGCATTTGCATATGCACGTGCAGATGTCAGTGCCGTATAAATGCATGTGTGAAACATTTCTCAGCTCAGATAACATCAGCAAACATAAACAACATGAAATTGCCTCAGATGAAGTTTGTGCAGAGACTGATGTCAGGCTAGATTTGGAATCTCTGGCTCGTTGACTGTGACGGAGAGACAACAGAGGCAGGCTCCCTATCTGTACCGCAATACCCCAGAAAAATGCAATCAGCTCATTATCGTGCCAGGATCCCACCTTATAACGAACACAGGGTGCTGGCTGGATCCTCTGCCTTCTTGTCAGACTTCTTGTTTCATTTACTCAGATTCGGTGAGAGGTTCGGGCCGCGCCAGCAGTCGGCAGCATTGCTGGGTAGTCTTGTCACCGAAAGGCGTGGGAGCTCAGAGACCTGCTTTGGACAACGCCCTCCCTGGCTGAGCCGCGCCGTTTCGTAACTCAGTGTAGGATGAGGCTGCTTACGGCCTCCTGCCCCTACTTCGAGCTGTAGATGTATGAGTGGGCGAGGAGAAACACGTCACAAAGTCAACATGAGGGCTCTTCGTACCGGTGGATGAATTCTGTGCATGAGGTCTTCTGACCTCAACAACGGTTCGGCGGTGACCGCTAAGGTGAACGGGGGGTCACCTTCGCTGATATTGAAGGCACATGCACTCTATAATTAGACATGATTGGGTTGGTGTGTGGCTTTGTAGGTTAGGACTATGAACAGAAGGTTGTTAGTTTGAATACTGCGGTCGACAGAGTGACCCCAACACTGGGCCCTTGAACAAGGCCTTTAACCCTAAATTCTCCTGGGACTGTCTGATGTTGTTTTCAGTTGTATATTGCTCTGGATAACAACATATGCTAAATAAGTAAAAATGTTTAGGCAGCAAAGTGACCTCATGCCCCCATGGTTGTCCATGTACATGACATTTGCATGTTGTCTGCCTGGATTTCTTCCTGCAGGTCTGGTGAAGCTGCATCTCCAGATTGCTCTTTCTGTGTGTGTCTATCATCATATCCAGGGGTGTCATTTGTCCTGTCCCATACGGAAAAGTCATATAAGCTTAGTTCATGACATTAAAAATAAATATACAATCCATTTTAACGAAATGTGCCATTAGACATATATGTCCTTTAGTCATGTAAAATACATATAAAATTAATGTTATCAAAGTTCTGCATTGACATGCAGGGTATATGTATAATGCGTACTGTTAGACATTTAAATCCTATATACATGTACAATGCATATTAAATGAATGTTTTGTCAGTATTAGTTTTTATGCATAATTCTTTGAATTAACTGTTGGCCAGTGGTTCCACACAACCAGAATGAGTATTCTGAAAGGAAACATCCTTTCTGGATGATGCAGTCACTTTGTGGGCTGGGAACAGAACATGATTTTCTCATGTCTAATTAAACCAAATAAACGTGGAGAGATCATACATGTCTTTCATAAGAATAATATAAAAGCAATTTACATTTATATTAAGAAACAACAAAAAATAAACATGTATTTCCTGCTAAAGCCATATGTTATCACGCATGGCAAAAAATATAAAGTTCTTGTAAAAGTTTTATATTTTTCCCTTAGGCTTTTCCCTTGAGTGCTGAACATGTCGAGTGTGTTTTTTGGTATTTCCATATATGGTACCTTCTGCAAAGGGCCCCAGACAAAGCGTGACTCTGCACTGGATTAGCAGCTGTCTATGTTTATGTGTAGCATATACTTCTGTCCAAGTGAGGAAAGCTTGGAGTGAGAGAGTAGGGTGAGCCAGCATTCAGCAGCCCTGGAGAAGTTAGTGTTAAGGGCCCAACTGCGCTGTGATTACTCTGCTGGCCATGGGATTGCAGTCATGGGCATGCATCCCTCAGCAAATGAGCCATATACTCCTGCTTTGTCATTATATAAGGAGCAGGTGGAATGAGGAGAACAAAATGTTCTCAGTTTAACAGCCCGTTTATAATAATTATTGACCAAAACGTATAGGAAGCCTTTTATATAGCCTGTATTTCCAAATATTTCAGCATTTCAGATCAAGAATTTCAAGGACTGTGATCTTCAGTTGCTACAAGCTCAGATTAAGCAGTTCCTTACAATCCACGTCACCCTGCACACTAGTCCCCAGGAAGGCAATCTCCCTCTGTTTCAGCGCGGGGACATCCGTCACCGACTGGATCCTGCGTGAGTCAGAATGCACCCCGATAGTGTGTGTGGGTGTGGTGTTGGACTTGTGCGTGTGTGCCTTCGGCATCAGCATAGCTGATGAACGATGGAGTCTAAGGGCCATGTTTTTTTAATGTCTTTCAGAAACACTCCAACCCACAGGCAGCACCACCCTTGGACGTCGCTTTATTTCAAACAGATCAATGCAGTCCCTCTACCAGGGGGACAGCTTGGTGAGTGATGGAGCACAGTGCACTGGGACAGCTCCGGGAAATCCTGAATGACACGCTCATGTAACACGGTGGGAGCACTGTGCCAGTCTGCCCCCACTGGGCATCAGAGGAACTGCATGGAGGCACGACACAGAGTGAGGGAGAGGGAGTGAGAGAGAGGAGGGAAAAGAGAGAGAGAGAGAGAGAGAGAGAGAGAGCAGAGAGGCATGAGAGTAGAGATGCACTGCTTGCACGGGTAGCCGCACACAAGATCTCCAGGCCGGCTGTTCTTCATCCTCACATTGCTGGCTGGTGGCATGACTCCCATGGGGAGTTAGAGGCACATGGAGCACACCTCTTTGGGCAGCTCCAGCGGAGTGAGTACAGGCAGCCCTCTCAATGCCGCTCTCAATGAGACTCCCAAAGGAGAGACTTCAGGGGCTGGAGAGTCCTCCATGCAATCGAGACTTCTTACATTGACTTCTCACTTATGACTCAGAATGTTTTAACTTTAGTGTTCTGCGCGAGGTCCGTGCGTCTTGTATACTCTGAGTAGCGTTTCGATCTTGCGTCACATAGTACTGATTGACGAAGGGTGTAAATGTACAGGTGGTTTCTGCGTTGACTTCTAGGTGCGTCGAAATGGCTGGTTTAGTTTCACCATCAACTAGTTTGAATGGAGGAGTTCTGGTGTGCCTGCTAGGATTTCCTCTTAAATATGCCACTAACTTTAGCTGAAGTGTGGAGCCTCATTGTATCTTAAAAGGATTTATCCAAGCTTTATCCTAGCTCAAAGGATTCTGTTTTTGTAAAACTTATGTAGTATAATGATGACATGGATTTAGGTACTTTGAATGCTTATAAAAATGCTTAACTCTGTAATTGCATTTTATTTTTGAATGTCTGGGGCTTTATCTGGCAGCACTATAAATCTGATGTGTAGAGAAGGGCTTCCCCTGCAGTCACGGCGCTGTCCTGGGAGCCACCACCAGAGGGCAGCAGTACAGCAGCGAATTTGCACAGCTTGTACTCTTCCGCGGTGTCCTGTTTTAAATGCGTGGGTGAACGTTTCATGGCAAACGATATCCCTTGACAGGAGGTAGGACATTAAAGAGCATTACGAACCTGACATTTTGCAAAATGTCCAGCGTTGGCTTGTTGGTCCTCGCCCCTGTTTCCTGCCGGCTGGACCAGCTGGCCCTGCAGACGGGGGGGAGCATGAGGCTCCGCATATCATCTCAGGCACCCCCGGCCTGACACTGAATGCCCCGTGCCTTTTTTCATCTTGTCACTGAGACAGGGCTGTCAAAACCTGACAGGCTGCAGTGACTGAGCCGTGCCTGATATGGCACAGTGAATTGTGTCACTGTCTGGCCCTTATTAATTTTTTTAATGCTTTGTGTCGCTTGTGCTCCATGACTAACTCTAATTTCACGTTTCTATATATGCTGTTTATTCGTACTGTATCGCCTTTGCCTGGCAGTGGTGTGGGACCAGTTCCCGGAGTTCCATCCAGCTCCTTCGCCCCCAGACCCTCAGAGCTGTCTGCTCCTGTTTCTTCGCCGTTGATGTGACTGCGCTGGGCTTTCCGAAAGGCTATGGGCTGTGTGGGGATGTGGCCAGAGCCCTTTATGGCTGGCACTGTACTCTTTTTAATTTTAGTATGCATGCCATCTTTTTCAAGGGTGTCAGTCTGGGTATGGATGGTAGGAACATGTCCTCACTAATATTGTGGGAGTGTTGTGTGTGTTAAGGGGGGGGTGGGGGGTTCAGGGCTGATTTGGTCCCTACTAATGTTTGAAACCAAACCTGCTCCCTTGATCTTTTTGCATTTACAGTCTGGAAACATCTGTATAACTCATAAATCTGAATTGTATTTTAAGGAATCATCTCCAGTGATTTAGTCATTCAAGAATTTTTTTTCTGGGACGGGTGATGATTCATACTTATATCTTCAGTTTTTAACTGAAATCATGAGACTCCAAACCACACTGGCCATTAATTGTGGCACTTACCTTGGATGTATCTTGGCAAACAACAAAAATAAAGCACAATGATTGGACGAAACCCACTAACAGAATGTAGGGAATCCTGTTTACTGTATTAGCCATCAATGTGACAACTGAACTGGTAATTCATTTTAGGATAAAAAATTCTTTCTGTGTGGTTGGGAGTGGCCTTAGTGGGTCAATGTGACAGCTGACTGGAATAATGATGCAAGGTTTGGAGCTGACATTCCACCCTGGGGTGTGAGCGTGGGATTTATGTGGGGGCTCATCCTTGAAACCGTGTGCATGCGTGGATATTCTATAAAAATATCATCTTGTCGTCAACAATGCTTGTTTATCCCTGAATGGAACATCTCATATTTGCGACAGCCTTAAACAGTATCATTGACAAGTGGCACAAACGGCTCACAGCAAATCCGTGCAGCCGGTATCATTCGAAAACGGTCCTTTTGGTATGTCAGGTCTGATTACAGGACCGTTAGCATTAATATAACCCAGAATAGTAAAGTTTTTAAAGTTTTTTTTTCTTTTAACTCCTACGTCTGAACTGCTCGGGTTTACTCTGAACACATAGGTGATGAAATTAAATAAAAACATTTACACAGTAGCTGACTCAATCCATTATACAGAACATTTGCTAATATTTACACAGGATTTGTATTAGTCCTCATCTACAGGGTCAGTGTAAATGTTGTATTAGGATCTACAGGGTCAGTGTAAATGTTTACCCATAAGGCACCTCTTGTCCATCGCTGGTGGTGATTTTTCTGACTCCTGGAAATGGAACGCTTTGCTTTATTTCCTATCAGCTGATCACATAACAGGCACGCTCAGAAATGACCGGCTCTCTGGACCAAGGCCACATGGACAACGGCTGGACATCCTGTTCGCTGGAGGACAGGACCAGCCACATGCAAACGTTACAGCAAGCAGTTCAAAAGATGGTACAAAATTCCCCATGATGCACTGAGTCTGGCATTAAGGCTAACTGTGGGCTGGCACATTTACATTTATGGCATTTAGCTGACACCCAGAGTGACTTACATTACAATTACGGGGAATTACAATCTCCCTGGAGCAACTTGGGGTTTAGGGTCTTGCTCAGGGACCCACTGAGGGAAGACGGGATTTGAACCCCGTTTATTTGCATGTTGTTTTCTCAACCTTTTATATCTCATGATATCTGTGTGGGTCCCCCAACATGATGGAGTGTGTATTTACAATTACAATTGCAATGTGTTGGCACAGTATTTAGCCCTGTTGCCTCATGCTTCTGGGACCAGGGTTTGAGTCTCTACCATGGTTCCATGTGTGTGGAGTTTGAATGTTCTTCCCATGGGGTCCCAGTTTCCCCCCATGGTCCAAAAACCTGCGGATGTAAATTGGAGTTGCCTAATTGTCCACAGGTATTTGTGTGTGCACCATCATAGGTTGTTCTGTGCCGGTAGAATATGGATCCTTACACTGAACTAGCTGGTATGGAAGCTGGATGGATTGCAATTAATTTATTTACCCAAAGTGACGTTTGGTCAGCCAGTCCCCAGAGCGATTGGGGGTTGAGGGCCTAGTTCAAGGGCCCAATGGTTTACCATCAATTTCTTCGTACTGCTAGCCTGGTGTCGTAGGCTTTAGGACATTTCAGGGACCTTTTAACTCGTCAGCCAAAAGTCATTCCAGATAGATTACTGGTTTTCTGGAGAATGCCATGTGTCACTGGTGTCCTGTGGTAGCAGTGAAAGCAGGCCACCTGAGAGAGAGAGAGAGAGAGAGGGAGTGAGAGAGAGAGAGAGAGGCAGGATTCATGTGATAGTGTGCAGTGCGTTGGCGGGGATCGCGACGTCGTTGGGCAGGTTTGGGCCCGACGTGTATGGGCACGGCTGCCCAATATCACAAGGAAAGTCACTCAGGCACGCAGCAGTACAGAGCGGCCGGTCTCTAAGCCCACGGGAAAATGAGCTTCAAAAAGAGGTTGTCCTTCAGAAAAGCGTACCCCTCTGTAAGTGACGCCGGGTGGTCTGTCTGTGTATGCAGCCTCTCAACTCCGTTCGCGATGTGTGAGATGAGTCTAACGGGCTGGATCCCAGATGTTTCAGGTTGCTCAGACCTAGAGCAGACGGAGATTTTTTGACACTGATGTTTTTCTTTGTTTATGTGTTATATGTTAAGAAATGCAGACAGCTGAATTGGTTATTTTCTTTAGACCATTTTGCTGTACAGACTTGCCTAAACAAGTGGAGGGAGTATCGAAGGGTTTACTCTTACCTGTTCACTGGGAAGTTCTCCCTGATTACCCGTCATTTACTCAATACCAGGTGATTTAGCTTCATTGTTAAAAACAAAAAAGTTAAGAGAGTAATATTCCGATAAATTCTTGCATCGTATACAGATTGCCATTCTCTAGCAAGTGAGACTGTTTGTTATTGGTCATTTAGGTCAGTGGATCTGAGTTCGTGTAAAGTTAACATCTCTACCTTCAGCAGTTTTTATGTTTTTTGCCGGCCTTTGGCCTTGGCTTTGCTCTGTTTTCTTTTCCTCTCTTCCTTCCCCTGATTTCATTAACACCTCTCTCCAGCATTCAGCTAGGAATAGAGTATAGTTCAGAACAGGAGCTGGCTGGGAACAGAGAGCAGTTGGCACATCGGCAGAAGTGACAGAGCTGACTATTTTGAGTCTCGCTATAGAATATTTTAAAACTTTTTTTTCATCCGCTACATGTCTGGATAATAACATCCTGAGAGGAGCAGCGATAGGGTGCAGTTTGGGGGTGGTTCCTGGCTGAGCCCATCCGGAACGTTTTTCACGTCCTGCCAAAGCTTTACCAATCTTCTGAGACAAGCATCTTCAAAGTGGCGTACATACAAGCTCACAATGCTGCATTGTCTTCTTGTGCTTTTAGCCTGTTGGTTCAAGTCCCAGGAAGTGCTGGGACTTCAAAATGGATACTATTATATATAATGAAGAAAAATATACTCCGTTCCAGTTAAAGGTGTCAGCTAAGCATACAAACAATAAGAATAGTAAGGCTCCGTACCCTATTATCGTACATACCTTTGGATTTGAACCTTACAAGCTTAAGGGAGCAGCTCCTCACCTACAGGAACTGCTAGCTTCCAGCCCGGTATCCATGTGTATCTGTCCTTTTATCTTCTTTGGAGATGCTTTCATGACACTCACAGGAGCTTAAGTTGTGCATTCTAGTATCTTGGATATAGTGTATATTGGGCTTGACATCACCTGCCCTTCACATACATATTAATGTGAAGCAGGACTGCACATATGTTTGTGTTTTTTTGGCTTTCTAATATCACAATGATGAAATAAAATAGTGGTGTGCCGCTTTCTTCTGCCTGTGTTTTGTCACCTAAGGCGCCTTAAAGGTGGTTTGATTGTCTCTAGTCCATGGTTTGGGCTAGGGAAGGTTGGGGTCAAGGAGAGGCAGATCAAGGTAGAGGTGCAGCTCAGCATAACTGAGGAGGCCACATGGCTCCCTGATAGCAGCGACTGCAGCCTGCACTTGACCCTGCATCAGCGAGGAAGGGTGTCCAGCTCTCGCACTGTGTTCTTACTTTTCTCTCTTTCTCTTACAGTCTACTGCGCTCTCAGGAGGCGGTAAGTTCACGCACCGTTCATATACACCAGCCCAGCAATCGCTACAGCCACTAGCTCCTTTGCTTCTGAGAGATTCTTTAGCAGAAGGCAGATGGGCTGAACTTCTTTCCCTTTTAATTTGCTGTGCTGAGTGTCGTTTGGAAGACCGTAGGTGGTTAAAGTGCTGCATGTTTTTCGTCGCAATTTGCCTTGAGCAAGGCACCAAACCTGAAATACTACAGGGAACATCCAGATCCGTGGCTCTGCAGAGCTGAGTGTTGTAAGTTGCTCTCGTGTGACTGCGGGCACGTGCTGGTGTTGCAGCGGGGCCTTTAACACCATGTTGTCATGGTCCCCAGCTGGCCTGAAGGTTGGTACCAGCGAGGTGAACCTGAGTAGCGGGGAGCGTTCCGTGGCCAGCTGGGCTGTTGGTTTTGAGCGACTTCTACAGGACCCCGAGGGAATCCACTACTTCTCGGTGCGTCCTAAGGGTAGGGGTGGAGTTGTGGGGGGGGGGGGAGGGGGAGGGAAGTCACCTTACTGACTCATAGGATCACTATTACAAAACATTGCTGCACTCTGAAATGACTGCATTTGTGCATCGGTTTCCCCCCCAGGAATTTCTGAAGAAAGAGTTTAGTGAAGAGAATATATTGTTCTGGCAGGCTTGTGAATCTTTCAGCCATCTCCCTCAAAATGACAGGAAGCAGGTACAGTTGGAACATTGATATGAACCAATGCAAGTTAGGAAAACACTGAGCGCTTCATTACTTATCATATAATGAGTTCTAATTCAGTTGCACTGTTTAAATTGTGCTCAGAACTCACACAACTTTTAATTCTGTTGAAAGCAATTGCTAATGGTTAAGCAAAGTTTGTTGAACCTTGAATAACGAATTAAGGATCAGTTTAAGTTTAAAGCATAAAATTGACTCAAAATTAGATTTAGTTTTTCATGCATGGTTCTTTCTGGAGAACTGAGATGCAGCACACATGGTGGTCCATCACCAGGAGGAACGTCAGCAGATGTAGGGGTTCAAGAGACTGCGCACCAGCATTTTGCAACAGAGGTCTGTCTGATGAGCAGAGACATGATAACCCCCCTCCCCCATGTCTTCAGCTATCCCAGAAAGCGTGCGAAATCTACAGTAGCTTCCTGTCCAGCCAGGCCACCACGCCTGTCAACATCGACAGCCGGGCACAGCTGGCGGATGACGTGCTCAATGCGCCGCGGCTGGACATGTTCCATGAGCCCCAGCTCCAGGTAGGCAGCCCCTGATGCACAAGTCCACCTCTGTCATGCTGTGCCATGCCCTTTATTCTCACTGATCGCTTGGAAGTGGTCGCATCTTGATCATATGGTCTCATTATCATGTGAGGCCTCTGTTTCTGTCCAAGGTCAGCTCACACTGACCTCTGTCCACGGTCATCTCACACTGACCTCTGTCCACGGTCATCTCACACTGACCTCTGTGCACGGTCTTCTCACACTGATCTCTGTCCATGCTCATCTCACACTGATCTCTGTCCACGGTCACTGTACACTGACCTCTGTCCACACTCTTCTCACACTGATCTCTGTCCACGGTAATCTCACACTGATCTCTGTCCAATGGTCATCTCACACTGATCTCTGTCCACGGTCACCTTACACTGACCTCTGTCCACTCTCTTCTCACACTGATCTCTGTCCACGCTCATCTCATACTGATCTCTGTCCATGGTCATCTCACACTGATCTCTATCCATGGTCATCTCACACTGACCTCAGTGCATG
>JAODKN010000016.1:11202118-11212418 GCA_026774425.1 Petrocephalus zakoni | reverse complement strand
TTACCTGTATATGTTGTGAGAGTAAGATGGGTCCTTGAGTAAGGTCCTATTAATGACTGGCCCTATGCTTTACACTTACCTGTATATGTTGTGAGAGTAAGATGGGTCCTTGAGTAAGGTCCTATTAATGACTGGCCCTATGCTTTACACTTCCCTGTATATGTTGCGTGCCTCAAAGGAGAGTAAGATGGAGTGTGTGTTACATTTATATAGAAGATGCTTTTGTTCAAAGTGCCATACAAATGAGGATTAAAGAGTAGGGTCAATCAATGTCCCTAGAGCAATTTTGTGAAGGGCCTTACTCATGGGCTCAATGATGATAGCCACAAATAGAAAATAAATGACCATGCAAGAAGTTCTTTTTGAAAAACATATATGACTGGTCTTCACACTGAGAAGATAGGTACACCATTGACTGTCAACATACATAAATTTTACTTTCTGAAACACATCAGAGATGAAAGGCTAGAGGGTCAGTTCCACTGTAGAATACAGCTTCTGATGGCTTTACAGAGATCATCTCGTAGTTCATCAACATCCATGTTAACAGAGAACCACACCTTCTTCCCCTACAGATCTTCAACTTGATGAAGTTTGACAGCTACACTCGCTTTCTGAGGTCGTCCGTGTACCGAGACTGCATGCTGGCTGAGGTCGAAGGTCGTCCCATGCCTGACCCCCAGAAACCACCTAGCAGTCCTGTTCCCTCCAAGCACAGTGCCAGCTCTGACCATTCAAGCTTTGTCACGTTGACCACACCAAGGAAGGTGAATCATGGCCACGTCGTCCTGAATTCCAGTACATTTCTCCCACATTTCTCTATCTCATAATTTCAACACATCCACTCAGAATTCCACCACATTCATACAGAATTCCTCCACATCCACACAGAATTACACCACATACCACAGAATTCTACCACATCCACATAGAATTCTATCACATCTACATATAACTCGACTGCATTCTCACAGAATTCTTCCACATGCCACAAAATTCCACCACATCCACACAGAATTCCACCACATCCACACAGAATTCCGCCACCTCAAGCTGCACCCATATGAATTTCACCACATTCGGTCACATCCCACCATATTTGCCTTATTTGGCCAGTCCAGCAAAGTTCCTGTCAAGCCACTCTCTGCCAGTGCTTTTCTAATTGTGTACATTTCAGTGTGTGGGAGGGCCTGGCAGATGAACAAGTCTAAATGAAACGCCGTCGTGATCCTGGTCGCCGAGTGAAGATAAATCAGTGCTTACCAGCTCATTTTCAGGGAGTGATTTCTAAGAGGAGACATTCAGTCGCTGAGTTTTTGCAGCAGTATCCACACTATAAAATAATAGTTTGCTTTTGGTTTGAATCAAATATATATTAAGTTCTAAAGCCACTGTAATATCAACATGGTATGTTTTTACCTATAAATATGTCTGAGATTAGCTCTGAGGTTTAACAGATCCCTTTTCAAACCCTGAAAGCGATAAGTACTATAGCACTGCTTCAGAAACATATCCATGTTAAAAATATGTCTTCCGTCCATCTTCCAGTGCCTTATTTAGTATAGGGTAGCTGGCAAGTCTGGACCCTTGCACTAGTTGTACCAGTCTCAAGCCACGAGATGGACCCTATATGAAATACTAGGTCAACACTGTGCACACAGTCACATATTATATGCAATGTAGAGACTCTAATGGTAACACTTTAGGTCTGCTCCTTAACTATTAGTAAACTGATACTAATCATTTGATAATATATTAATTAATAAAAAGATTCACTTACACTCAAATTTTGAAATATACCACAAAGATATCTTAGTCCTGTTTCACAAAGTATTTACTAAGGAGCTTATAAATGCTTATCGAAAACTCGTTTATGAGTTTTTTTTTTTTTTTACATTTGCAAGTGATTTATAAGCTGCGTAGTAAATACTAGGAGCAAAATAAAACATATGTTCTGATATTTAATGAATGTTTTTATCTAATCAAATGATTGGTGACAGAAATATAATAGATAAGGGGTAGACCGTAATTTAAAGTGTTGCTGAATTGTAAAAGATTGCTGTCGTTGGCCACCCTCGGGAAGAAAAAAAATCAGTATTTTTCTACGGTTGAAGTAACCTTTTGCCTCGTCCTCCAGCCATACATTTCCTCTGTGACCTTTTCAATTATTTAATGCTCAAACTACAAATCACCGGCTCCTCATGCAGAGCAAGGGCCACCTTAAGCACCTCATTTAAGAATGTCATTCGTTATGGAGCCTGACTCCTTTGAATAAAAGAATTCATAAATGAATGAATGAATGAATTAATGAATTTATAGAGAGCTTTTTTCCCAAGGTGCCCAAAGCACTTTACATAACCAATGGAGAGCCACTTTTAAAAAACAAAGGAAAAAAATAAGCTGTTCTGCTGCTGGTCTGACAGGAGGGTAAGAAACTGAAAGCGAGCAAAGCAGGAGCCCAGGACCACAAAGAGGAACACACGGACAAGAAGAGAGGGATCTTCTCTTCCTGGACTCTGAACACCAGCTTCGGGAAGGGGTCCAAGAAAGCTGACTTGGGAGAATTTAATCATAGTGAGTGTGGGCACCTCGTCCTTAACATCCTTAATGAGTTTATGAATGGGGATGGTGGTGGCCTAGTGGTAAAAGGCCTCGGTTATGAACCAAGAGGTCGCCGGTTAAAATCCCACCTACTACCGCCAGTGGGTCCTTGAGCAAGACCCTTATCTGCAAGTTGCTCCAGGGAGATTGTGATCCCTGTAGTGGGGTAATGTAAGTCACTCTGGGTGAGGGTGTCAGCTAAATGCCATAAATGTAAATGTAAATGAGTCTGATGCACGCTTTGACCTTGGAGCTCATGCCCCCCCCCCACCCGTGTTGTCAATTTAGCAGATTTCTCCAGCAGCAATGGCCGACGGGAGTCACGGGGGTCGCTGTCCTCGGGTACGAGTTTGGAGCTGGTCTCTGGGAGTGAGGTCAGTGTCTGTGCGAAGGGAACACGTGCTCACTGCTCTGTCAGCTGGAGTAATTACATCAGTTATTAATCAGTTTAATTACATTTGATTACCAATTATATGAAAATAAACTGAATTGAATTGAATTGAATTAATTGTGTTTCCATTTTTGTAGTATGGCTGTTTCCCCATTCACCAAATTTTTTTGCAAAAGTCGAACACAAACTGACTTTTTCATTTTAAAGAATATAAATCGGAAAGTGGCCAGTGTGTCATAAGACATAAGACACCTTTGCTAGAATAAAAACATAAAATGGAATTCCGTGTGGCATAGTGATCCCTAGTAATGGCCTAATGAAGCTTCATGGGCCGTTTGCTGTATTTTCTGACCCCACAAGATGGTGCTCTCTGTTCAATAAAGGGCTCAAAGCATGCCCCAATGCAAACCAAGAGCACCATCTAGTGGTGTCAAAAAATACAGCAAACGGTTCATGAAGTTTCATTAGTCCATCACTAGTGATCCCTACCATAATGCTCTCCCTGCCTACTAATCTGTCCCATTGATCTTATCGTTCCCATTGCCCCCTACCTGATTGGTTGCTCTGGATGTCACTCATGAAGGGGGAGCCCCGCCCCTCTGGGGCTGTGTGTGATAAGGCCACGGCGCTGTGTACGGTCAACTTGCCAGATGGCTCTCGTTACCCCCTGAGCATCCGTCCGGGCGTATCTGTCAGGGAGCTGCTGCTGGAGCTCTGTGAGAAACTGTGCATCAACCTGGCTTCAGTGGACCTCTATTTGGTTGGGGGAGACAAGGTAAAATACCCACCATCCCCCTGCAGCATTTAAAGACTTTAGACACAGCAGTAGTGAATAATACTAGGAACGAGTTTATGATGATATTGGTGCAGCATGTGGCAGAATTCAAGCACTGATCTATGTTGTAGAGCATTGACAAGAGTAGTGTATCTTCTGGTGGCTTAATATAAAGTACACTAGTAGAAAAACATCTAATATAGAATTAATAGTGTGACAACAGGCCAGTGAGTGTAATATTACGTCACTGCCTTTTTATATTGGTACAAAGGCATGTGATATAGCACAGATATGATAACAAGACACCAGGTATACCAGAAGACCATCGTGGAGGCAAATATATCTCTAGCTATGCAAGAAAAAATATCTAGGCATTTTCTTGATTTGTTATTTCTTAATTTTGAAGCCCCTGGTTCTGGACCAAGACTGCATAACTTTGAGCACAAGAGACTTAAGATTAGAAAAACGCACTTTGTTCAGGTAAGTGTGTTTGAACAAATAGCACCCTCTGCAATTTCATAGACAGCTACGCAATTCAAATTAGTTCTACTGCCCTGCTGTTGATGTCCTGACCAAGTCCGTCCATGTTAGCTCAGGTTCGTTTACCTTTCAGGCTGGACCTTGTCCCTATTAACCGGTCTGTCGGACTGAAGGCAAAACCCAGCAAACCCGTCACGGAGGTCTTGCGGCCTGTTGTAGCAAAGTATGGCTTCCATCTGAGCGACCTGGTGGCCAGAGTCGTAAGTCATCCCTCTACATGCCGCGGTCGGAATCACTATGGGTTTCCATTACCTTTTTTTCGAGAAAGAGATGCATCAGATGTCAGAGTTATGGGAACAGAGAGAAATATGAAATGTGTAATATGACTAATTTTGAGATATAAAGTTATGCAACATGTGAGTCAGTGCAGAGCGGGCTCTCTAATAAGTAGCCAGGAAGAGTTGTCATCGCTCAGCACCTCCGGGCCCTGGGGTTTATGTAAGGCAGCTCAGGCTAGAGGCAGATGGGGCTGTATTGACATACGAGTGATGTCTGTCATACCCTCGTGCCATGTTTGTGTGTAGAGCGGGGAGTCGGGACCTCTGGATTTCGGAGCGCCCATATCAAGTCTAGATGGATGCCGGGTTGTGCTGGATGTGCCTGAGCATGCTTCAAGAAAAGGTATGCACATTTATAAGGATTTTGCCTGATGTTGAAAAGATGTCCACAAAACAACGAAACATCACCACAAATGCACATAAAGAAACAGACACACACACACACATAAACACCCGGTCTGATGGATACTTCACTGCATACATGTAATTCTCAGCCATGAGTCACAGGCTGCCTGCAGTAGCTAGGAGAGTATTTGTGCGAATCCTGAACCATTAAGCAACGGCAGACTTAAAAATCCATTACATGAGATGGGGTGGTTTTTTGCCATCTATTTTTTGTGTGTAATCCTGCCTGGCTGAAGAAAGCCAAAGATGAAGATATTGCACTTTTCTTTATTATTATACGCAGAGAAAGGTATTAACTGCAGATGTGTGAGCTTTGTATTCAGGTGTGGGTGATCTTGTCACCAAAGTACATAAAAATGTGAGGCATGCTGTTGTGACAAGGTTACACCACATTAACATAGCATGCATACTTTTGGAGTAGAGTAAGGGCACATCACCGAATATTCTTGTCCTTGGTCCTCATGTCTGAGGAGCACGTGCCACCCCCAGAGGTAGTGAGCGGTATTGCACATAAATCTGAAGCCTTCGCCCCCCACAGGTAGTGAGCGGTATTGCACATAAGTCTGAGACCTTCGCCCTCCAGAGGTAGTTAGTGGTATTGCACATAAGTCTGAGACCTCCACCCCCCAAAGGTAGTGAGCGGTACTGCACATAAGTCTGAGACCTTCGCCCTCCAGAGGTAGTTAGTGGTATTGCACATAAGTCTGAGACCTCCACCCCTCCGTTTGTTTTTGTTGCCACAGAAGAGAAACAGAAGCCAGGTGCCTCGGGCTCCCGCCGTGCACCACTTCTGGCCACAAGAAGCCGTTCTACAGCTGTAAGAGTGCGTGTGTGTGCCTGTGTGTGTGCGTGCGCGTGTGTGTGCCTGTGTGTGTGTGTGCATGTGTGTGTGTGTGCGTGTGAGAGGTGGCACGGTTATGTGTGTCTCCTCCCCCCATTTGTATCCTGCTCCCCCCCCCCAATGGCATGCAGTTTCCTTCTGCAACACCCTTCTGCTTCGGGTCTCTCCTAATAACGCCCTGTCATGTGCTGTCTGTGCTACCTCTGGCTTGTATAACCTGTCTGATTCTCAGTCTGAATAACTACATGCACGCACACACACACACACACACAGATACACAGATTTGTCCTCATGTCTTTGTGGGGACCATGCGTAACCCTAATCGCAGGTATGGCAACCTTAACCCCTACCCAGCCCTAACCATAACTGTAAGTAACAAAACAAAATACATGACTTTTTTATATTTCTGTTTTTTTTCTTACGTTCAGAGATTTTTTTTATATAATTGAGCTTGCCCTTGTGGGGACCTGAAAAATGTCCCACAAGGTCAAAATAACAGTTTTTTTATCACATTGTGGGGAACACTTGGTCCTCACAATGTATTATATACATGCCCACATACAGGTGTGTGTGCGCATGTGCACACTGCACTAACACTAATGCAATAACTAAATGTACACACTCCTACACTGGTACGCTGGCTATACACTCCTACATCATAATACTTAATGACCTCTGACAGTCAGGCAGGAAGGAACTACTTATTATAACCACAGTAATGTAATAATCACACATACATACACACACATGCTCACACGCCACTCAGGATGGTGTGGCATTATGGGAGGCAAACGGTGGTAGCCTGTTTGGATCTTGACTGGCCCCAGTCCTGACCCTTAATGTGGTCTGTTTTCATTGTTGCCACCCAGGGGGATGAGAGACCTGGAAAGTCTGGCTGTGTGATGGCTAGAGGGGGCCCCAGCGGGGGGAGACCTTTCAAACACGGGGAGAAAAAAAAGATTAATATAGATGAAGCTGAAGGTAACTCTGCTCTGCTTCCACTCTCAAACATCCCAGCTGCATACATTCTCATTTTGCTTCCCCTCTCTAACATCCCAGCCACAAAAAAGCCTTGTTCTGATTGCCTTCTCTAACATCCCACCTGCATATAGCCTAATTCTGCTTCCTCTCTAACATCCCAGGTGCTTACAGCCTCATTCAGCTTCCTCTCTGTAGCATTCCAGCTGCTTACAGCCTCATTCTGCTTCCGCTTTAACATCCCAGGTGCTTACAGCCTTGTTCTGCTTCCTTTCTAATATCCCAGCCACTTACAGCATCATACTGCTTCCCCTCTCTTTAACATCCCAGCCACTTACAACCTCGTTCTGCACCCTTTCTCTAACACCCCGCTGCTTACGTCTTTGTTCTGCTTCCTCTCCCTAACTTTCCCCACTTACAGCCGCCTCATTCTGCTTCCTCTAACATTCCAGGTGCACACAGTCTCTTTCTTCTTTCTCTCACTAACATCCCAGCTGCTTATAGACTCATTCTGCTTCCTCTCTCTAACATCCCAGCTGCTTATAGACTCATTCTGCTTCCTCTCTCTAACATCCCAGCTGCTTACAGTCTCATCCTTCTTCCACTCTCTAACATTCCACCTGCTTACAGTCTCATCCTTCTTCCTCTCTCTAACATCCCACCTGCTTACAGTCTCATCCTTCTTCCTCTCTCTAACATCCCAGCTGCTTACAGCCTCATTCTGCTTCCTCTCTTTAATGCCCCAGCTGCTCACAGCCTTAATTATACACAATATTTTAACTTTTCCAGGGGTGCACATGACTGTTTAAAACACTGACTGTCTGCTTCTTTTGCCGTTCGCCACCGGCACGTTTCCTTTTGTAGAGTTCTTTGAGCTTCTCTCCAGAGCCCAAAGTTGCCGGGCAGACGACCAGCGAGGATTACTAAGCGAGCAGATTCTAGTGCTGCCCGACTTCCTGCGGACTCCCGCCGAGCGCAAAGTCCAGCCGGAGCCTAAGGCCGTCCTCCCCACACCTGCGTCCCGCCGTAGCACCCTGACCGCCAGCCGGAACTTTCAAAGCCTGGACTCCACCCTCCCCGTCTGCGGCAACGGTCCCAGCAGCACTGTGCGGCCGCTGCACACCCCCGCGTCCTCCCGAAGCCCCGCCCCTTTCCTGGCCGTGGAGGAGGAGAGCGAGGCAGACCTGACCCCCGCCGCAGATGGGGAAGCCTCCAGTTCTCCGTTACGTTCTCTGCCTGAGGCCCCCTCCAAGAGCAAGGCGGACACACAGGGTGGTTCAGGTATTCTGGGAGTGTGATGCTTCAGTGTGCGTGTGCGTGTGAGCGGAGGTGTGGAGTGAGATGACTGAAACTACACTTTTATTTATTCAAAAACAAACCTCCTAAATATTCAAAAAGAGGCCAAGCTATGCTGCTGGGTCGATTTTCATATTTCAACCATGAGTAAAACGTGACACTTTATATTTTTAATAAGCTCTTGATTTGTAGATACTGTGCATTCTTATTTCTGCTTGTAAGTTTTACTTTCCCTTGCATGGGTGACTGACAAGTGTTTGCACCGTACTGCCTCGGACCCAAAGCAGGTGCTGTGGATGGTTTGACCCAATGCTTTAGTCCTGATGGCCCCCACATGGACCTTTGGCTGATGTGACCTGAAACCTCCCAGTATTGAGTGCTTTGGCTGCTGGCTTCTGTACTTTATCCAACTCCAACCCATACTTTGTAAGCCCAAAAAGGGTCACCAAATAAGCTGCTATCTTATACTTGGTCCAATTCAAATAAGTACCATTAAAAGTGGTGGATCTGAGGCTAGGGATCTGTGCCAGCCAGCAATGGAAGGTTGCTGGTTTGAAACCCGTGAATACCTGAAGTGATTCTCCTCTGTTGGGGCCTTGAGCAAGGCCCTTAACCTGCTTCATCCTGGGTATGACGTTACCCTACATCCGGCCCTGCAGTCAGGTCCTCCAACTTCAGGGAAAATTTGGAGGTTGTTGGCAGAATTGGCACTCCAGCCACAGGGAAAATGTCACACTGTTCAGCTCCATCGGAACCTTGTGGTGCTGAGATATCACCCACTGCATGGCTGCACCCAGGCTCTCACCCCTGAGGTGGTTTATCATGTGGTGGTGTACAGCATATCTCAGCATATGCCTCTTACCTCGCTTTGTCTCATCTCCCCGTAAAGTGCAATTCAACAATGCTTGGAAGACAGGCCTTGGTTTATATACCACTCCTCGGATGCTCCCAGACAGTGCTCATGAGCTGGGGGGGGGAACAAAAACATGGACCGTCTGTGGGTGGCTGAGGACCACACTGGGGAACACTGCTTTAAATGAAACATTGTTCATGTTAGTTGGTTGCTGTTTTCTAGTTCACTTTCATGCATGGATATAAATTCATGTGTTCTGATTGAACAGCACTGATTTATTCTTATTGTTAAATTTCATCACCAGGTAACTTAATTTGTTAACATTATGAGGTATCGATTAGCCAAACATGGTATGATAGTGGCCAATTTTAACAAATACATGGGTAGGTATTGGTGGTTATGACTTGAGGAGAGGTTTCAAAATGGCTAAGCTAACATTCTTTTATGTAACATTGATTTAAACATTTCTCTTGGAACTCTAAAGCCTGGTTCATACTTCACTTTTCCACGTGCATTTTGGTGCGCTTTTGGCCCGAGGACGGCCGCATTTGTCACATTCGCATGCAGTAGCGGATGGTCGCGGTCAGCGCAGGCATACAGTGTTGATACACTGCGTGACCAGCAGAGGGCAGACGTGCTGCTACAAACGCAAATGCGATCAGATTGCTGAAACGGGTAATTATATAGTTAGGGTTAGGCTATTTTTATGAACAGTTTTAGGGGTTAGGGATAGTTTTAAAGTTATTAGTCAAGGCTTGGACGCCATTACCGTGAAAAAGCATACCACGGTATTTTGAAATCCTTGTGACAAAATTACCCAGGACCCCGGAAAAAGGAAGTATGAATTGGCTTTAAAACTTCTTCACAGAACACTGCACTTTTACAGGCTATTAACCCCAAGCATTGTTAATCTCCCTAACATCCCATAACATCAAGCATCCATTTATTACCATTCTGCTCCATGTTTTGTGTTAGTATTTATTTCTGAGTCTTCCTGTATGCATTTGACTGGACTTAATAAACATACCTGGAACTGCAACTCTGTCTTGCGTGCGTGTTTGTGGGTGCGTGAGGCTAAGTGCCTTCACCTCCATACGTGTGCCATTTTCTATGTGCTTCTCTGTGCCGAGATGTGGCGAATTTCACGCACAGTCACGGAACTGTCCGACTCGGACCTGAACCCAGTCTGTCCCTCTCCTGGTCATCCTTCCTCTCCTCATGCCGATTGCTATTTCTGCTTCTGCGCTCAGTGGCTGTATCTCTGTGAGGTGGCAGTTAGCGAGGGTGTTCGGGTGCAGGAAAAACAGTGTCTTCTATCCTGAAAGGTCTTTATCTCCTCACA
>JAODKN010000016.1:11161260-11178824 GCA_026774425.1 Petrocephalus zakoni | reverse complement strand
CTAGGTACAGGTATCACCCAGGCTAAGCACAGTTAACATTCAGACTAGGTACAGGTATCACCCAGGCTAAGCAGAGATAGTGTTCAGGCTAGGTACAGGTATCACCCAGGCTAAGCACAGTTAACATTCAGACTAGGTACAGGTATCACCCAGGCTAAGCAGAGATAGTGTTCAGGCTAGGTACAGGTATCACCCAGGCTAAGCACAGTTAACATTCAGACTAGGTACAGGTATCACCCAGGCTAAGCAGAGACAGTGTTCAGGCTAGGTACAGGTATCACCCAGGCTAAGCAGAGACGGTGTTCAGGCTAGGTACAGACCGCATGGCAGCATTATGGTACACACAGCATTTGTGATATGTATAAGACAGCATTTGAGGTAGGTACATTTAGCTTTCAGACTGTACAGATAGTTTGAGGCCATACAGTGTTCACACTAGCTTTTATTACAGACAACACATCCTTTCCTGTTATTTTTTTGGGGTCAGAAGCTCATTTCCCAGCTGAGTTGCTGTAACCTGTCCTGTCATGCCCCTGGCCCTCGTTCAACGTGATACAATGTAGGATGCAACACTTGTTGGATTCCATTACTTACATCTGATAACTTCAGCCCACACCGGTTTCCACCGTTATGATCTTAGAATATTTATTAGGTATCAAATTCCCCACTACAATCCACAATGGACTTTTTGTTCTCTTACATAACTTTCACAATAGCCTAAATATATCAGACATACCATGCTACAGATGGCATGAGGCCAAAAAGTGAGGCCCATCCGTCCTTAGGCTATGGCTCTGAAAGTTCGAAACTGTACCAGTTCTACCAGTTTCTGAGGCTTGTAGAAAACATGGAGAAGTACTCAGAGCTTAGTTTTAAAGTTCGGCAGTTAGCTGTTAGTTTTTCTTTTGGAAATACTTCCTAGACCTCTAAGAGAAGTAGTCTATAAACTAGAAGGATGTACAGAATGTCCAAATGGCCTTTCCCAGGAAGACATGGTGGATTAGGTGCTGATGCAGCATTGTTACAACATTAATGCAGCTTACAGTCCCAGTCAAAAGTTTGAACATGCCAACCCACAGAAATGTTTATTTGTACTATTCTCTGCATTCATCCATCCATTCATCTATCCATCCATCCATCCATCCATCCATTTTCTGAAACCGCTTGTCCTTTTCAGGGTTGCTGGTGCTCCAGAGCCTAACAGGCACGAAGCAGGGAACGAGTAAACGCAGGATGACGTCACACCAAAGGCCAGTATGGGAGATCATCACATCATTGCTGTTTCCTGCCTTCAAACAGGAGATATAAACAGGAAATGGAATGTTATATTCATATTAAACGTTTGTGCATATCTTTACAGTTAGGTATAGGTAAACAATAGCTGTGTAAGGATTATATGTATGGTGCTTTATGCATTATGCTTCCTATTTCATTTTATATTTACACAATTCTAAAAAAATGTTGTGGCAAGGAATTTCTGAGGTAAGAGGCTAGGGCAGCCATGCTGCTCATATAATCTGATTCATAATTTCCACTGCAATCAAAATGCAAATTTTCCCATATTTCTATGGCATTTACACAAATACAAAACTGCAGGAAATGCTGTTAGCATTAATTTGTAATAAATGTTGGAACATACACGACCTTCATTAGTTGAATCTGGGATCTTTTTTTTTTAAGAATTTCTGCTGGGCAGAATTTTGGGGGTAGTTTCTTGGCAATGAGTGGATCCCTCCTTAACAGTCCAAAGTCAATTTTGCCAGGGGTACACTCTTTCGGTCAGTATTAGCAATATTCATGAATGTCATTGCAGCTCTCTAATGATCTTCTGTTTGCTAGTAGCCATGGAAACCTCTATCGTCTACCAGGTTAATTGTACCTCTCAGGCTGGGAAAAAGTCATCTTAATACTGAGCAGCGATAGTCAGTCATTAACACTGTCTTTGACCCGAATATCTCTGGATAGTCTTCAACATTACTGAAGTGCGTTGACCAATCATTAGCCTTGTTATTAACCTTAAAATGACAAAATTGTAACAGAAAAATATAATTCAGGTAGCTATTTTGTCTTCTGCTGTCCACTGTTGGCCATTCTCAGTTTCTGCAAAAATACATTTTGTAATTGTCTGCACTATTAGTGCACTCTTATGGTTTCCATAGATACATGTTCTGTTATTGGCTGTCACACAAGTCTGTCATACCAGTTTTAAGAATAAAGCTTTTTTTGTGCACCACCAAATTAGTTATGTATTCTAGTCATTCAATCTGTTCAAATTCCAATTTCTTTCTTCAGAAAGTCACTGGAAAGTTACCTGCAACTTGCAGAATTTGTGCTTTGCAGAAGTATTGATGATGTATTCTCTGCACGTAATGAATTAAAATGCCATTGTTTTAGTGCATGAGACATGGACATACATTTTCAAGTTCAGAGAACAGACTCATCAAGCCAAGGAATATACCTGTAGGTGAAAAACTAGCACATTTTAGGCATTGGAATCATAAGGCATAAATGTGCAAATGTATATTTGCATGCACCTATTGCAGCTGTAACTAGGGGTCAGATATTTTGTTGTATATCGATTGCATTGGAGAGCTGTACTGCTTTTGGCCGTTCTTATCAAATGACATTTCTTTCAGGAAGCACGGTAAAAGACCATGGGGGATTTTTGGGTGAATTTGGTTTCATTTTATGTGAATGCTTAATAGAGAACAGTAGTAGGGTTATGTTAGTTGGCTTTTAAGGGATGTTGAGTAATATTGGCACTCTGTGGGGGTAGCATATTCTGGGCTGGGAGTCCAATGCGCCAAACCTGACGTGTGAGTGGAGGATGGTGATGGTCAGATTTCTTCCTGAGAATCAGTGTTTTTACAGTCCCAAGAGTGCCCTGAATGTACAGGCTTTAGATACAGGAAAGAAGTGGGGATGCAGAAATGTGTTTTGCCTCCCTGATGGTACAGAGGAGTGCTGGTCTGATGCCATACTCTCTCTTAATCACCATGGTTACTCCTTGGTAGCAGTATAATAGGTTAGACATACATTTGTTTTGAATTCTCTTGGAATTAATCATTTAGCTGTGGAGAATTTCATAAATTACGGTAAACGAAAAACATTGAATGACCAAGCGGGGATCGCTGGCGTCATGACGGCTGGTGCTGACGCAGGGGGAAGTGGAAATTACTCAGTGCAGGCAACCAGTGGGCTTGAATCTGGGGGCTGATGCTCAAAATCAAATCCTTACTTGTACCATGAGTATCAGGAAGAAATGAATGTACTCACTCCGTGTGTCAGACACAAAACTACATATCAGAGATAGTTCTGTCACAGCACAAACGCACAAAACAGACAAGCAGAATTACGTAAATGGATAAATTACAGCTACTTACTTTGTTATGATGAATTTATAAATAGATGCTAAGTTCCAAATAAACACACATCTTGGAAGCCGGAAAAGTGAGGCCATATGAAAATCAGGAAAGGCCAGCTCCGTCAAACTATAATACTGTTACGTCTTTAAATGATGATTATTAATGACGGATTAAATGACGGTCACTCCCGTATTTATGTTTATATAACTTCATCTTATATGGTGCACCTCTGATCGCCCATTTTCCCTCTCCAATGTTGTGGCAAGATTCAAAATAAATTCCTTAAAGACCTCCAGTGTCTGCCACCGTACATTTGTCCCCCAGAAGTACAGTATGCTTGTAAAAACCCGACACAATATGAGGGGACTGAAATGTTTTTTTTTTTTTTTTTGCTTTTATCACAAACATTAATCATAGGGGCCTTAAGTAGTACAGAGGAAACACTGTGCATCTAATGAGTATGGCTTTATTTCTGCTTATCATGATGAGAAAATATTAACAAAAACACACATATAAATATACCAGGGCTTTTCACGATAATAATACATTGTGAATTTACCTCAGCTTATGGCTGTATTTGTATAACTGTTTTAGTGAAATATTCATAAGATGATCTAGTAATTGAGCACTGTTAACCATTTATATACTTGTTTTTTTGTTCTATTTATTTAAGCAGAAATTAAATGTCACAGGCATAGTGGAAAAACAACTTTGCAAAGTCCCATTCCCTAGCCTCTAGCCAGCAGATCGCCTAGACATTTATTTCTTAACCACTAGCCAGTAGATCACTGCCTGCCCATCATGAGTACATCATTCTGTAGGTATCGACCGTGAATCAAAATGAAATATGGATTTTAACCTCACACTTTTGTCAGATGTCAGCTCTCCTTCGATGGCACACACAGGCACACACACGTATAGACAACCATATGCCATCAGCTGGGTCGTTTTCAAGGCTCTGTCCAAACAGGGCATGTGTGACCTCTTGACTATTCATTACATTAAATGTCACCCGTTGATGCATCTACTTCCACAGACACTTTGAATACTACTCCAAATTTCTTACAAACATAATTTCCCATAGGCATGCATGTGTGAGTGATTGGTGTGTGAGTGTGCCCTGTGATGGGCTGGTGCCCCATCCTGGGTTGTTCCCTGCCTTGTGCCCATAGGCCCCAGTGTGTGAGTGACTGGTGTGTCAGTGTGCCCTGTGATGGGCTGGTGCCCCATCCTGGGTTGTTCCCTAGCTTGCTCCTGTAGCCTCCGGGATAGGCTCCGAACCCTGAGTAGGGCAACCGGGTACAGAAAATGAATGGATGGATGGTCAAAATTTGAGGTGAAACACCATAAATGAAAAAAAAAATTAAAATAAATCAAAGTCAGATCTAAGGGCTTTTATAACCACCAATGATCCCAACGAAGATGATCCCCCAGTATGGCAGGATTGACCCTTCAGATCCCGTTTTTTCACTGGAAGTGCACTGGAGCTCTACAGAGGCATTGTGTTGACGTATCAGGATGCAGTGGAAGTAATTTATGCCAAATGCGAGACCTTCATTGCTGGTCTTCACACGCCTGCTGGCCGCAGTCGCCGTGCCGCTTGGAATCCCACTAAAGGCAAAAAGACGACCGACAACGCGAAAAGGGGGAGGACACGCTACCATGGAAACGTCCAGAACTGCAAGAACCTGCCTCGGTGATAGCTGTGCTCAAACATGCTCGGTCTTCCTTGTAAGCTGCGTGCGGTCAGCAGAATAGGAAGGCAGCCCACTTAGTTAGACTTCTCTCAACATGTACCGGCCTTAGGAGGTGTATCTCTGTTGTTCTCGCCCTCTAACTGTACTACAGACCGACTCAGAATAACAAACTACATGCCTGTTTTTTGATACCACTTAAATGATAGATGCAGTTAGCATTGTTAGCATTATGGGCTAATGAAACTAAAATCTGTGGTTGGAATCCCATGCAGGGAACCGTTGAGCAGGGTAATTAGTAACTAATCTGATTTGCTGCAGAAGAAACTTCTAGCTGCATAAACGGGAAGAATAATCAATAATTTCTGAGAAAAAAGAGTAAGCATCTGGCTTCCTTCCCACCTGGGGAGCGAGGAGTGTATAAATCAATAACCTCAAACATACAGTAAGAGGATCCACTGAGAAACTGGGATTTGCATATGGCTTCCTCTATGTGGTTGGAATAGACTCATGCATAAATTCTTTGGCTTATTGTCATAAGTTCATTCTGAATACTGCCCCCCACCCGAGTTTGATTCAGGCAGGCAGGGAGACTTGTGGGGCCTCAGTGTGCAGGAAAGCCCCAAGGCCTCACATTATTATCAGCTTCAAAAGGCGACTGTCGCTCTCACTGCCTCTGGTCTGATAGAGCATCCCAGTGATAAGCCTTGGCACTGGCCCGGTGTACCTGTCATCTGAATGGCTTGGTTTCTGCCAAAGGGGAGCAGAGATGCTGAGACTGGCCTGGAATCAGAGCCTCGTTTGAGGCGAGGAACTCAGTAACTTACCACGGGCACTGATGAAACGCCAGTGTGCCACTGCCTGTTTGGGAAGAACGTAGGAAGGTGAGCCGCAAATCCTAAACTTACCTCCCCTACCCACCAGGCATAACCGCTAGACAGTCACTCAACTAGACAGTTTTCAAGGCCATGTTTTTCAGGATGTTGTCAGAAAAATGTATTTCTCAAGCTGCACCACAAGAGGGCACTGCTGTCACTATCACCATTACACCTCGCACACTGTAAAACGGGAAGATGAGGGATCGGAGCTGGGTTGCAGGCCAGATGGATAACCCACCCACAGTTTAATGTCTATGTGCCGAGATCCACTAGGGAGGCCATTAGTTTTATAATGTGTAAAAATAAAGTCTCCCGAGGAGATACATGATCCACATGTCTTTGTCTCCTACGTTCCGGATACAGGAGTAAGTTTTTCCTTAGGGGCAAGCTGCTGTACGTCTGTCGGGATTTACAAAGAGAGCGAATCCACTACTAGATCGCTGTACACCTCACGTTAACTGCCCCACTTCAGCTGACAAGTGAAAGGAGTCATTTTCTTTTAAGGTGTCCAAGGATGCTGTGCATGTCTTTGTCTACTACGTTTGCTGCATCTACTGCACAGCTTGTATGGAGCTGACGTGATATCTGCTGATATCAGACAGTAGAGGAGAGTTTGAAGTTTCTGAGTCATGATGTTACTGACCAAAAATAGTGTGGCAGTTGAATCAAAGGCTGAAAAAGACCACTGGCTATATTTTTACTAACCAAATACCTGCCCATTTCTGTCTGACAGTTTGTACGCTCTGGTGTCTACCTGGCCATTGGCTCACTGTGTCTAAGTAGATGTTAGCTGCCACAAATAACCGCTAATCAATTTAGCTGTCAGACAAGATTTACAGGAAACCATCAAAGCCTCAGGGGATGTGTGACATTTAAAAAAAGGGACTCGATATTCTCTGTCCGATGACCTTTGTACAATGGCCCTTCCTCGCCCTCATTGTCTTAGTTCCATTTAATGCAATAACCACTCTTAATTTTACATCGAATCTAGTCTTTACAGGCAATACCCACAAGGCATTGCAGACAGGAAATGATATCTCTCACTGTGAGGACACCAAGGCCTCTCAGGACATTTACAGCTAATGCTTCACCTGCACAAAAAAACAAGTATAATCCAGAGTAGAGTAAAGTAAATCAGAAATAAATATACCTATAATACAGTGATGTTAAAAAACTCCAAAAACATCACTCCATTCAGTTCAGTTATACCAGGGGTAGGAAACCTGATCCATGGAGAGCCGGTGTGGGTGCAGGCTTTTGGGATGACTTTTCAATCAGCCAATAAGACTGGGTCCCCAGGACAGGAGCTGACATCCAGTGCTTTATTATTGGCTGACTGAGAGGTCATCCCAAAAACCCTCAGTTATACGGTACCCTTTAATCATAACTAACCTAAATTTTCAGGACAAGCATTAAATCCGACGGGAAGAATTATGAGCGGAATTAGACACAGGCTTAAAATATATTGCTGGACTTGTTTCCTGTCCGGGGTGTATCCTTTTTATTACCGGACAGGGCCCAGAACTGTCATGATGTTGCATTAGATCAGCAGTCCTTAAAACAGCACTCGGGAGCTGTAAAAGTAGGCGGAGTTTGACGATACCTAACAGCAAAGTGGTGACATCAGCCAGGGACAGCTAAAGGGCAGGTGTCCATCATGCTAAAAGATACAGAAGCCTGACAGAGATGCCCTGGGGGCAAGGCCATGGGATAGCTCTGAAGTTCAGGGCCTCATGCTGGTTCCGTGGATGGTGACTCAGAACCGAGAGTGTGTGTGTGTGTGTGCGCGGGGGTTCTGTGGTTGCCCAAACATTTTGAAGTCCCTCCCATTTAGTAAAACTGTATTCTCACTAATACATTACAAGAACCATAGATTTGAGGGTGTGATCTTGTGCCTGAGCTTTTTAGGTACTGTTTGCCCATTTATTTCATTCGAACACCTGCCCCTCAATAAGTCCCTGCACGGCCCAGCTGGGAACTTCAGGCTAGTAAGCTACCTGTGAGGCAAGAAGCCACTCAGCAGTAGCAGCTGGTTAGTTGGGAGTTAGTGGAACATTTCAGCATCTGTTCTACCTTTTCTGCCCATTACGTAACTGACTCGTGATTTCCATCACGGCACTGTGTGGGCACATCTTTCAGTAAAGGTGATGTTCTGACACACACATGTCTTCAACCCGGCATCTGTCTCTGAAGACAGTTAATTAGCTTGTTAGGGTCTATGCTAAGCATGATTTAATCATGAAGCCCCTGTCAGTCATGTTTATAATGAGGGAGTAAATGTCAGACAGAGCAGGAAGGGTGCTTAGTCTGTGTCTGCGAATAGGTTACTCTGGATCAAGAAGCACTTTGGACAGGTCAGTGACTTCAGCTTGGGGATGCCTCCTGACTTCCTCAGGACCCTGCTGCTGCTCTGGGAGTGAGGCAGGCTTAAGCTGACTGAAGATGTGTTCCAACATGGGGGGGTGAGCAAACACTAGCATCCCAGCCAGGGTGGCGCTGTGCTGCCCTGAAGCCCCGAGTTTGGCCAGCTGGTGCTGGCCCCAAAAACGTCATGTGGGTCCAAGGTTCCCAGCAATGCTGGCAGAAAAGATGATTGCGCCGGCTCCGACCTTCCGAGTTGGATTGTCAGGATGAGTCCCGCTCCAGGAGAGAAAATTCTCTGACGCCGAATTCAAAAACAATCCAATCAGTTGGCTGAACAAGGTTAATTGCAAAACACATTTAACAATCAAAATGCTCTCAATGGGCTTTATGAAAGAAATACTTCAGAGAAACGAGCAATTACAAAATATACAGCTGTATTACACAGGACTGAATACAGGATCAGTGGAAACGACTCATCAAAGAGTCAAAGTTTAGCAGTTAGCATTGGTGTCATGACCAGGCTCCTAGCACATGCATCCCAAACTGCAAAGATACTCATATCACATGACATCTAGCCCAGCAGGATCCTGCACCCACCTCCATATCAGCTGACTAGCAAACACTGCTGCTGAAATTGAAGAAATCAGATTTTACGACAAACAAGATACTTGTACGTATCTTCACAAAATTGTTGATGCAATCAATGCAGGGCAGAACTTTTGGCTCATATCTTGTGTCAAATGTCTCGTTTGGGGACAGTGTGTGGTGAAGTGGGCTGAGCCTCTGTAATAAAACTGTAGGTAATAAATAGGTAAGTAGTAAAACGGTTACATACATGTAAATGCGTGTGCATGTGTGTGTAGACTTACCTTGAATTGAAAATCTCATTCCAGCAAGCTGACGAAAGTTAGCAAGCCTGAGTTTGGCTTAACTGGCATCTCAAAATTGCCCGTAGGGATTGTGTGTGAGTGTGCATGTCAGCGATTGGAAACAGACCGGCATCCTGTCCGGGGTGCACCCCAACCTAGTGTGCTTCCTGAAGTGGACTCCTGACTGATGGTTCAAAGTTGGATGGAGGAGTAACAGAAGCATTGTCTGGGAGTAAATAAAACACATAGTGTTCTTCTGAAAGTCCAGTTTCCATTTTAATGTCATCCGCTTCCTGTCCTGCAGCGGGATGCTAAAATTGGAGCGTTGTCAAATTAGCTGCACTTCTTCCACACCCTGTGTACCTTGCAGATACTCTAAGAAAAGCACTGCTTTTTTTTAAACTTCCTGGCTAATGTTTGTTAACCAGACACCTGCAGTGGAAAATTGTGGCCCACAGAGTTTGCCTTCAGGCAGCTCAGAAGGAGGGTTTATCTATGCTGGCATTGCGTATGGAAGCTTGTGAGCTTCAGGATAGCAAAAAATGAACAATATCAATCATCCCCCACCCCCCCAACTGTCAAGTTACACGCAAACTAAGCAGTATGAGCAGAGCTAAAAAAAACAGCAGGATTCCATCAGTTTGGAGAGCTCAGAAAGCCCAACTCTCTGAACCTTTAATAATCATTCTAGTAATGAATATTAAAGCAGTGAAAGAGTTTCAGAAGTTATGTTGGCTATGCAGAAGATTTTTTTTATTTCCCAGTTGGGTGATATATACAGTAATGAATTTAGTCAGTGAGATGTGGAGAAAGCAGTGTTGCTTTTTCGTAAAAAAAGAACGATGTGTGCCCACACTGATGGGCAAACTCACAACTTAGGTCAATCAAAACAACATTTCTGATGATTCTAAGGGCTGAGTTTTTATGGTTGGGGTATCAGGCAATGATTACAGAGATCAGCTCCATTTTAATATTTTTTGCTCATTACCTTATTAGCATTGATTCCATAACAACACATTTTCATGTAGGTATCAATGATATTAACATATATATGAGGCTCAAAAAATCTTTGACCAAGAAGAGACAAGCCTGCCACCTAGTGGATGGGAGGTTCAGGGGCGCTAAGGCATGGGTATTTCGCTTATGTTTATATATCCACCATCCATTTATTTCCAGTTCAAATATCTTGCGCACATCTGTATTTGAAGTTTTTTTTTTGTTTTTTCACTAATACATTAGTGGATGATGTTGATTTAAATGAAGCATATACAAAATTCATATCTTTGCATATAAACACATGATACACATGTACTGTTTGTTATATACTGTGTATACATACATACAGAGAGTCTTTCCTAGTGGCTTTCATCTGCTGTTTAAACACAGGAAATGTGAATAATTGTTTCTCTATAAATTGCCTCAGGTGTGTCATTCTTTGCGTGCTGTTTAGGTGCACATGCATCCTCTGCTCTGCTGACATCCCATGATGCCCTGCCCATTGTGCCGAGAGCAACCTGGGACAGACTCCTGGATCTTACATTATAAAAGGAAATAAATAAAGAGGAATGATTAATAGTATATAACTAAAAAGAAAGTTGGATACCTTGCTGTATACCTCAGTCCGAGAGATAAATGCACGCAGGCGCTGGGCATGGCTGAAGAAAAAGAAAACACATGCACCCCTTACTCGTGTTATTTTCCACCGCGATCTGGTTGTTGCGCGGCATAATGCCTTCAGGCGGTAAGTTGCGACGGTATAATCGCATTCGAAAGTGCAGCGAATAAGACGGCTTGAAGCATTACTCTGGGTCAGCCGGCATAAACTAAAGTGCTTTTCCACTAATGTATTGCAGGCAAACAATAACAGTGTGGAACTTCCATGAAAATATACCATTGCAGAGAGATGCCAGCGAATGCGACAGAAGTCATTATTACAATATAAAACACTGTAAGACACTTTTAGTTATACTATATACAAGGGCATTAGTTATACTTTAAGCAGTGTCATGCAAAGTAATGATTATTAGTAATATATATATAATATATATATTAGTAATATATAATAGTAATATATAATATATATATCGGTAAAAGACAGCATAAATTAGCCCCAAACCCAAAGTTGATAAAGCTGACAATTATCTTTGACGTATGCCAATTGGCTGAATGTTCGTAATCAGCAAAAATGCTTATAAGATAAGAGTTCCTTTCCAGCAGCACTTAAGCTCTCCCAGCCTCACAGTAAGACTGGACCCAGACTCTTAAATCACACCCCCCAACCAGCTCCGACACCCAAGGCACAGTATTTATCTTATTTATCCATCAAGTACCTTGTTTATCTTAAAATCTATTTAAGTTTATTTAATTGTACGGTTAAAAACCTGAATACATCTTTCTGTCTATATGGCATGGTCTTGTTTGTTGTTTTTAAACCGTGACTAAGAGAACAGTGCGGGAATCTCTATGTACTGGTACTTCTGCACCTGCACAAATGGCAGATAAAGTGGAATTCAATTCAATTCCAAAGTAAGGCCACATGTTACAATAGATATCATTTCTTCACCCATTCAAACATCCATCCATCTATTGTAATTGTTTGTCCTGTGCAGGGTCACGGGGATTTGGAGCCTATCCCAGAGGCTACAGGTGCAAGAGCAAACAACCCGGGATGGGGGGCCAGCCCATCACAGGCCCATCACAGGGCACACGCACACGCCACTCACACCTATGGGAAATTTGGTAACTCCAATTAGCCTCAGCATGTTTTGCAACTGTGGGGGGAAACCAGAGTATCCAGAGGAAACCCAACGACGACACGAGGAGAACATGCAAACCTCAACACAAATGGAGCCATGGAGAAGACTCAGACCCTACTCCCAGAGGTGGGAGACAGTACTTCCAACCACTGCCGCACCATACTACCCTTCCTCCCATGACTGTTCTCAAAGTTTCAGAAGAGTCATATTCAGAAAAAAAAAAAAAACATTTTTTCCGGAGTTAATGAAAGTATAGACGTGATAGTTAATAACACCTAAAAAGAAGAGGATGACTTTTGACAGTGACAGAGGCCTTCCCTGGAGGGCAACAAACTGGATACCAAATCAACCCACAGGGCGAGCAGATGTTAGGATAACTGGAGAGCGACTGCAGGAACCAGCCAGCAGAAGCAGAAGACCCGCACAAGAAAGCCTCCATCCGGCAGATAAGGGGCTGGTAACGGGTCTGCACCGCTTCGTCCATCCCACCCTCCCCTCAGTGCTCAGACAAGAAGAAGAGCAGGAGGTGGAGGAGCAGGTGGGGCAGCTGTGGCGCTTGATCTCCACGTCGTTGCGTCAGATGGAGCACAGAGACGCGTCGGCCAGGGCCAGTGAGCAGTGACGGCCAATGAAAGGGAAGCGCTTCCTCAGCTACAATTTGTGATTTGCATTCAGTCTGTGCAGTTTACACTAGGGAGCCCCCTATGCAGTAGGGAGACCTCTATGCAGTTAGGGAGCCTCCTACGCAGTTAGGGAGCCCCCTACGCACTAGGGAGTCCCCTACGCAGTATAATATATAATATATAGCATATATAATAAATATATAATATAATATATAGCAGCTACTTGAGATAAAACATCACAATTCATTAATGATGAACAAACATGTGATCAGTATTTCAAAGGTTTTACACAATTAACAGATGTAGTAACAAATACACCAACTGCTTGAGATAAAAGATTAATTAATGAAGAACGGGCATGAGATCGGTATGTAACTAAGACTTAGTCTGTGGCTAATTAATTCGTAAATAAGAGCTCAGTACTTTATAATTTGTCCCCCCTCAAGAAAAGTGATACAGAACACCCATCCAGTGTACTGGGACACTTCGGGACCTGTAACTCAGAGGGGGAATCACGGACACCCAAATACAACTGCTGCCCCCCCGGCGAGTCACATATGCATATGTTGCATAATCTGTTTCATATGTTTAACATTAAGTACAGTTAATTTAAATCAATAATAAATATTTTTTCACAAAAGTTCACGTGAAAGAAAATATCAAATTAATAACACCCATCCATCCATCGATTTTTTGGTCACTGCTCATCCTATTCAAGGCCACAGGGGTCTGCAACAAGGCAAGGCAGGGAACCACCCAGGATGGGGCACACTCCACATACACTCAGACCCTGGCCCCAGAGGTAAGTGGCAACAATGCTAACCATTTTTGCCACCATGACAGCCTACCCCACATACTGCAACAGTATAACAGAATTCCTGAAATTCAATCAAGGCTTCTGGTTTGGCCACCAAAGATTTTTAAGTGGCCCCATCTGACCACCCCTACGAAAAAAACCAGGGGGGGCACTGAGCAGTGCTAAATACCACAGCAAGTGCTGAACGCTGTTCCACCAGCTGCCAATTTAGGGGGTTTACCTTCCCACACTCTCCCCAGTCTATCACATGGGTGATTTATTTATGTACATACAAATCTGTAAATCTATATTTTACTTCCTTTTAAATCTCTTTGGGAGTTTATACTCAAACATATATAATTAGCCCAAAGATGGAAGTTATTGAACACTGAAGCACTGCATTGGAAAGATCCATAAATCCATAGTGTAGCCGAGCATTTGTATGAATCTCTGCCAAAATCCCGAAAACACACTTTCCATTGCAGGCATTCGAGTGGAATTCAGCTGAACCGTAAAAAAGAACAACAAGCTAAATGACCTTTCCTCATATATTCACTGCACAGTTACTTAGGAGAAAGGGCAAGTGAGAAGTCTAAGAAAACACCAATAATGCCTGATTTTCCATGATACCCATGTCCACCAAAACCAGGATAAATAGGCAGAGATACCTCTTTCACCTTCGCTACATCCGGCCTCAGCTGCAGCTGCTGTTTGTTGCTTAATAAGGTCAGTATCATCATCATCCTCATCTTCCCACAATTTTTCTTAAGAGGGATGCACCAGGCATGTCCTAGAATTCAAGCTGCACCAACTCATCACTTCTTCTGAGAAGACGTTCCCTATTGATTGTCCTCCAGACAGAGCCCAGTTTTGGAGGAAGAGTTTTATTGAATGATGGAAAATAAGCAAATGGGCAAATCCAGGTATGCAACATGTTTAATTCTGCGAGAAAACCACCATATAATGTACTGATTGATTTTGTATAATTACTCAACAGGATCTCTCTTAACACACGTTTAAAGTGTAGTTAAACCATCCATCCATCCATCCATCCTTCCATCCATCATCCATCCTCTACGCACTTATCCAACACCTGGACATTAAGGCTAAAATAGCCCTTGTAACAGAATTAACTAATATGTAATAGCTGTATTTATATGTGCATCAAGATACAATTTTATCAGTCAATACCGTAAACTTTCCGTAGTGCATTTTGAATTTGCAGGGCAAATTTGATAAGAAAGTCACCCCATTTGGCTCAAAAGGCAGTCACAAATATATTAGTGAGTGGTGCTGTTAGCACCAGTACAGCGCCTGTTAAGGAGGCGGCTTTGGTGAAGGGCGTATCTCCAGCAAACACTGGGGAGGGGTGTTCCAGATTAGGAGTATATGGTTTTGGGCCATGTCCCGGGAGAGGGAGACGGGGGAGTAGGCACAAAAGGAAAAAGAGGAGAAGGCTCTGCTGCTCTAAATACATCATAAACATATAATTAAAAATGTGAGGAGGGAGAACTGTCACACCAGTACACTTACGCACGCTGACAGGTCTTTATGGGGACTTAGCAGTGGCACAATTAATGGTCGCAAACTCAGAAAGCACATCTAAACTCGCAATACATGTGGTAGTGGATATTAGTGGATATACAGTATACACAGAAAACTGTTCTTGTATAAGACGTAGCTGTCAGGGTGATCCTAATTAGATGATAGATGCATTTTTACCAGTGGTACTCTTGCACTTAGCGGAGACCGTCGGATATTGACTCTGTATTGATAGTAGATAAGATGCAAGGAGTCAGGTCTGCACCACATAGAGCGGAGAGAAGTCTGCGATGTGCTCTGCGGGTCAGCATCGACATGCACATGCTCTGCGGGCCAGAGTCAGCATGGTGCATGCGGATGGGAGTGCACCACGGATCCTCTGAGAGAGATTCGGCACTGGTCCTCTTGATCAGACAGCAGATGTGTTCTGGGACCGGAGCGAGCATGCTTTCAAGGTCACACACTCCTAACGCATCCAAAGAGAGATAAAACTCTTCTTCTTATTCAATATTGCATAACTTTACACTTACATTAACTCTTTGGCAACGGGAACGCTACAATGGACCAAAATCAAATCGAAATTAGTGTGGCAAAACAGCACAAACCCTAAGGTCTAATAATGAAACCTCAGCCCATAGCTAATTCACCTTGGGTATTCCTCTATTAAAGTTTGTACCACGTTTCACATTCATCAGTAAAACCCAATTTTAAATTGGTCATGCGGTATAAGATCTGACAAAAATCAGTATAAATTGAGCGTGCATCTTGCAATAACCCAGAGCTGGCTGAACACAATTCAGCTTAAATAGTTAGTCCTTCACGTTAATCACTGTTTTTAGAGGTCAAAGCTGTAATTTCTGAATAATGTTTAATTTCTTTTAGGAATGCCGTTTAGTCATTGCATTGCCTTATGTATAGTCTATGAACGCTCAAAATCATTATCTGCCCAGATCGGGCCACCATGAGAGATATACAGTAAATCTAAAATTTGCCTTCGTCAACTTGTCAAATGAGCTGAAACATAATGGTAAAAACTGCATAGGGCACTATGTGTAGAACAGACCATCAGAGTGTGTTCCAATGTGACACCCATAAGCCTGAAATTCCACAGTTATTATGGACTTTAACAAAATGGACAGCACAGTCACAATTTTAATTAAATGAGTCAATATCGCCCCTTGGTGCATAATTCATTGAACATTATTTCAAAGGCAATGGCATATTTTCAGATGCAAAATTGATTCTTTTCCAACTCCAAAGCACGCTGAGCTCTGTTTGTAATATGTTCCTAGAATTGCTGCATTTTATTTAAATAAGCTGCAAGTTTAAAAGTGAGAAACACTTTCCAGACAGACTGTGATCTCCTAAACGCACACATAAAATTGAACATGATCTCCTAAAAATCGGCATGGGGCGTGAGTTTCCCACAGTGGTGCCTTTAACTGTTTGGGAATTCACAATGTAGAGCACCTCTTTGTCAAAGTTCCTTCCAATGGCCCTGATCTGCAGGTTACTGTTAACATAGCTGAACACACCCAGAAAAAAAAAATAAAATCAGGTTAGGGAACCATAGCAACCCCAATGTCCTTTTATAGACAAAAAGATTAATAAAATAATATAAATACTACCACAAGCAGATTTATCCCATCTTATTTTACAGCTGAATGAAATACGGTACAGTTAGCGTAAACAACTTATAAGTGAATATTCCATTTCAGCAACTTTACGTGCTTCTGCCACCCTGACAATAGTGATGATTTTGTTGGTCTTATGAAAAACAAAGTTTTAGAAAAGGCAGCACTCATAAGATATATTACAGTGGTGGAAAAAGCTGCATTTCAGCAGTTTTCCTCAGAAACAGACTCAAAATGCAAGTTAAACCTCCTTTCTTTGAAAGCGATAACCACATTGTCCATCTGTCCCACTCAGGATCACACGGGTAACCTTAATATTCATTAAAAAGCCTGATTTATTCTCCAACAATTATAACTAATAAAATGGAAGGAATTGCAGCTCAGAGCCTCTCACTTTCATTCCTGAAGGTAAATTACAGTGCAAATCAATTAAGGCAGCAATGGAAACAGCCAGGTGTATAAATGGAGATAAAATCTCTGCAGCTAAAGTGACAAGTAAATGTGAGCTTGCATCAGATTAGATAATGGATACTTGAGTATATACTGTATATATGCGCATACTATATGGAGAGAGAGAGAGAACACACACACACACACACACAATTTGCTACAGTATATCCACCCACCCATCCATCCATCCATCCTGCCTATCCACCAGGGGGTGATGCTGAGCCTGGAGCCTATCCCAGGAAACACAGGGTATAAATCAGGGTACTGCCTGGATTGGATGCCAGCACATCATAATTTTTGGATGCAAATGTACTGTCTCAGTTTATATTATTAGAGTCATGTTCTTATGATTAGTTATCTGAAAACTGATTTTCTTCAAAAAGAATATTGATGTATGTCTTAGACTTGCACAATCTTTGCGTTAATGAATGGATGTTGATTTACTGTAGGGATCAACAGGGATACCACCTAAGCCAAAAGGGCAACATGCAACAAGGTAGTGATCCCATCAGGGAGACCACCTAAGCCAAAAGGGCAACATGCAACAAGGTAGTGATCCCATCAGGGAGACCACCTAAGCCAAAAGGGCAACA
>JAODKN010000016.1:11133116-11145888 GCA_026774425.1 Petrocephalus zakoni | reverse complement strand
AAAAGGACAGAGTCAGAAAAGAGTCTGGAAAGGACAGGGTCAGAATAGCGTCCATGGATGTACCTGATCCTAACCCCCAGACTGCTGAGGTGCCAGGAAACATCACGGCATGCTTCCTGCATCCGAATCGCACAGCTTAACAGATGCTGACGCACAGTGCCACACGCCGGCCTGCAAGCCGGAGACGTAAGAAAAGGTAAACGTTCCCTATGAATGTCAGCCCAGCTCAGGAGTGAAAAGGTTGACAATATCCCAAAGCCATTTTGAAGTTTTTATGAACCATGTTTAATGGATCATAAACTCGCTTGAGCAAAGAAAAAGGGTCAGTGCAGCTTCCATAGCAACTACGCCGGATCTCATCCTCTAGCTCATCAGAGACACTTTAACGGCCGTAACTGTCCACCCTTGTAACCAGATAATTTGTTTGTTATGTTCATTCTGTGTCATATTGCAATGGAGTCTCTTACGAAGTGTTGGACCTGTCTGCCTGGCTATATTTTATTATTTTCATTTATACTAAAAAGCACAGGGGTGTGGTTTGAAGGGTTTTTTTTGGGGGGAAATCTGTCGGGTTTTGTAATTGCATAATCAAAGGCCAAGAAAATATTGCCTTGTTTATTGCATAGTTAAGTCAAAGGCTACCTAAAATATGTCAAAACAAAGAGGCTAAGAAACCAGGCAGAGAGTCCCAGCATTTAGCACAACACACTAGGGAGCCTACGAAGTGACTGAAAAAGGTGGCAAGCAAATTAATATCAGGTACTCCTAGGCCGGGCTCAATGAGCAGGACTGGGTTTGCATGCCCCACCCGGCCACCCCCAGGCTAGGTAAATGCTAACAAATCAAAGCTTGAGATAGGCCCAAGGACCACTCTCTTCCAACTGAACATCTCTATTGTACACAAATTATTACTGAATATTAACCACCTAATCCAGAGAATAATTTGATGTCATATTTTAATGCCGTCAAATTCTGCTGCCACTTTTTCTTACCCAGTAGGATGCATTTGTAGAAGCAGTTAAATACTTGAAATACATCAGGTGGGCCATTCCTGTGATTGTTCTTTTAGGTTCTTATTGAATGTTTACCATCTCCTTCAAAGAAGACCTAGGAAGTGAGGACATGCACAAACAGATGATTATACAGAACAAAGCAGTAGCCACCATGTGCTGAGAGCCTGACCCTCCACAACCCATGCTGCTAATAGAGAGGAAATCCTCTTGGAGCAGGAAGTCCCACTGTGTACCCACTAAGTTTCCAACTGACCAGCCATGAGTCACTGAAAGGTCAAGAAATGCACTGTAAAGGGAAGGCTCTGGAAAGGCCTGAATATGTTAGATGTTACAGCGACTGCAATAATTATATATGATGCATTATTATGATTGTAATATTAATAACAACATAAGTTATGGGAACAGCAATATATCAATGACATTCATTTATTAAACATACTGCAATTCATTTTTTGCAATCTCAAATGTAACTTCAGTAAGAATTCAATAAGAATCGCTTATTGAGTGCTCATGGTTTACATGACAAACTATGCCTGCTTATAAAACTACCATCGGCATGTTACCATATTATTAACAACTTAACAGTGTGGTGAGACTCATTCTCAGCACCATCTTCTCACTGATGCCCATTAAGCTCGGCCTGGTGCCTGTGTTACATCATTCGAAATTATCAGTTATGAGAATATGGATTTTATGAAACTTGACAAGTTAATGCTGAACCACATAAAACCCTGTTTATGGGCTCTTACACATGGTCAATTGCTCGTACTGGCTGGGGTCACTTGGAGCCTATCAGAGGCAGCGTAGAGCCAGTCCGGGCAGGGGTGCATCCTGAATGGGACGCCAGGCTGCTGCAAGGTACCCACACAACGTGGACAAAGGCGAGATGTTGCTTTGTCTGAGTGTTGGAGCACAATCACATGGCATTAGAACATGCAAACTCCACCAAAAAAGGCAGAGATTGGATTTGGACCCAAACCCTGGAGATGCATACCACAGGGCAAAAGCCAGGGGTGCATAACACACTATAGACAATTTAGAGATGCCACATTGCCCAAATGCAGGTCTTTGGACTGAAAACTCCACACACCTGGGAGGTGGGGTCTTTGAACCCTACAGAAGCACGCAAGCTTCTACCACAGTCTTTGTCCATGTCAGATGAGTAATTGTGCTTAACATTACAGATGAATAAATATGTTATCATTTCCCAGCATCTATCATTATCATCGTTTGGTCCCCACTTCATGTTTTGTGTTCTCATGAGTCCTCCTGATACCTCTATCGACACAGATCTGAATGTGAGAGGCCTTTGGTGAAGAGCTCTGAATCTGGAAGGCCTCATTACAGATTTTGTCAGCTGCCATCCTATCAGGCCTCCTGCAGTGATTGGATTGTGCCACAGTAAGGATTCTTAATCTAGGTCCAAATCAACAACATGCTGGAGTAAGGCAGAAAATCCATTCCAGAGGCCTATCAATCTTAAATATGGCCGACAACAGAGTGTTTTTTTCAGGGACTGATTTGACAGTGCGGCATCCACTGTCATACATTCTTCTGAAGCCAAACGGCACGGTAGCGGCCTCATCTGAACCGGCCCGTCCTAATGCTGCCTGAAGGAGTTATTTACATCAACGTGATCACTCAGCAGCCCCAGATACAGGGAAAAGCCTCCCTCTGCGAATGCAGCGACGAGGCACTGTGTGTGCGCTTGCCGAAGTACATACAGCTGTGCTGAATCCTGATTGGCTTCGGCGAAGAGCGAACTGTGCTCATCGTTACCAGGGTGTATTTATGGAACAGGCATGTCTTCTCTCAGCAACCCACCCGTGAGCAAACATTTAGAATAAAGAAAAACTGTAGTTATACTTTAGTTCCAGCAGAGCGACCTGTGTATTCAGCACCCTGGACTCTATACATATATTCCTGCCCCTAAAGTGCATCAGGAAATGGGGCTGGACCCCCTACACAATTATTATTTAGCTGCCTTTATAATACATTATATATACTCCATGTTTATTCTATATATACTGTATGGTGCTAGTTTATTATTATTGCTCTGTTACTACACCATGTTATTTCATTTTACGTTAAACTGACCAATTATACCAAATCCAATCCCTGGCGCTGTACATGGCGAATAAAGTCGATTGCTTCTGAATTCATAAACCTTGCATCTACAGTTACTTTCAAGCACTTTTACACATCACTGCGAATTACCTTGGCCTGGGGAATGTACATGTCTCCAAGCTTAAATAGCATATGAAGTATAAATATTTGCATGTGAGAGACAGAAGGTGGCACACTGCTTAAGGAGCTGGGCGTACGAGCAAACCATTCCCAGGAGGCGAGACTGCTGTTAGCTCCCAGGAGCCCAGCTGCTATGAGTCGTTTTGGAAAAAAAACACTCTCCGCTAAGAAAATTAACCGACATACGGTTTACAGCACAGCCAGGAGCCAAGCCCAGCAGATGGCTGAAATCCGGAGACACAGCGCAGCACGAGAACGTTCCGCCTGTTCTCCAGCCCCTCAGAACACACAAGGCCATCGCTCTGTGCTACCCAAGCTTACATGTTGGCCATTAATGTACCCAGGCCTCATTTTAGAACATACTTGCTGGAGGTAAGGCTTAGAATTACCTCGAGACGGACAAACAGAGCAAGTGATGGCCAATAACGCGTCAATTAGCAGGCAAGAGGCCTGCATTTTTGGACCATTTTGATCTGCATCTTCCCATACTGTTGATGCAAAATTTGGGTCACTATAACAGAATATCTTCAGTGTTATCTATTTCTGGATGCTTTTTTGATAAAACAGCAACTATTTTGCAGTGGACAGAAATAGCTGCCTAAAATGAGGGCTTCACCCTTTAAAAAAATCATGAGTTGCAGAGAAATGAAATCGTTACGTCGCTTTAAAGACCTAAGCGTGAGTTCCTGATGATCAGCTGAGTAGAAGCCCAGCCGGCTTGATCAAAGATCAAGGGGAGAAGAGGAAACCAGGGACGAGGAGAACTTCAGGCAAAGTATGTCAAAGGAGGTGAGGGCCAATTGAACCCGCAGCTCTCCCAGCTCTCCCTGCCCATCTCGCACACCCCCCATCTCAGGGCCAGCTGAGGAGAAGAGGGCGGAGTGGGCCCAGTCATGCACCGCGAGTGACAAACGACTCATGCGGACGTGATGAAAGGACACTGTAAAATACAACATCTGGTCTGTACCAGAGGTTTACAGCCTTGAGGGAAAGAGACGTGATTGGCTGGGGCAAAGCCGACGAACGGCATACAAAAGAAGCACGCTACTTATACCGCTGCGTCAATTCCAAGGAGTTTGGAGGGTGTGTGTGTTCTTCAAGTGACAGGAACACACTGGAGCAAAGTCACTGCAAATCAGTGTGATGATATGGTTTAGCGAGTAAAAAAAAAAACACCCCTGGGAGGGAATGACTTTACCCACACAGTATCGGCTTGTTGGAGCTTCTCACGCTGCGTCCTTCAGGCTGTGGGAAACACTCAGCACTAACGTCTGGCTTATTAGCAACAAACACTTTTGAAGGGTAGTTGACCTACATTAACACGTTTGTAAATGAACAAAGGTTAGCCCCTTATTAATATCGTCAGCTGCTGCCACGGAAACACGAAATTCATAAAGTACACAGGCTCAGGGTTTGTTTGGAAATTTGTGCGAATATAATTCAGTTTCGAAACGCTAAAAGATGTAGTGTGTATATACAGCCCTGCGGCTTCTCACGGATCCATTTGCTCTATTTGTTCTAGAGCTCGGTCTCAACAAATGAATCACAAAACAGACAGCTCCAAGGTCCATTCGGAGCAAATTTGTCCTCTGTTATGTACAGTATGTGCAAATAATTTTAAATAATATGAAACTGAAAAGGCTGAAACTCACGCATCAAATAGCAACCAACAAAATCTTATCATCTCATATCATCTTATATGTTTGTGGGCCATACACACACATATCCCTGTGCACGCGCAGACGCTCACAAACAAGTATGTCCTCACACGGTGGTGTGAATTTCTTCTTTTGTCGATGACCTAGTTTAGATTTGGCATAAAGAAAAGACCAAGTTAAACCAACAGCATTAATTCAGAGAATGCTTAAATTATGTTTCTAAAATATGAAATTAGTTTAATAAAATAATGTGCAACAATTTTACCCATTGGTAAAGCTGGCATCGTCCAAACAGTTCTAAAGTATTCTTGCTGATAAATTTATATGTACACGTCTGCAATGTAATGATAAGAAAGAAAAATACGTGAAAATTGTTATAAACAAAACTGTTGTGCATAATTGCAGGCACTATTATACTTAGGCACCTTATCAGCATGGCAGCAGAGTTACTGGACTGTAACTTAGTTTGCATTAAGTGAGAACTCACTCAATGCAAACTTTAGTGTTGCATAACTTTAGTGTCCTCAGAGTTAACTGCCAAAAGCCAAGGATTGACTGCTCGGTGGCTCCCCGGTTGGCTGTGCCTAATCAGAACTTTGCAAGCAGAGCATCAGCAAGATCATCAATTACTGGTCTGCAGCACACAGAACCGTTTGGTGGTTGCAATTGGACAACAAAGTCATATCTAATCTGCTACAGCAGAGCTGCTCAAAGTTGGCATTGGGTTAGCCAGGAAATCATAGTTTGGCAGACAAACATATAACTCCACATCCAGGAAACAAATAACCAGTCATAAACTTCGGAATCATGTTTCAGATGTGCGAGCATGTGAGAGGCTTGCGAGGTGTTGTGTTGATGCGAGCCTTGTTGTGTTGAGCACATGTAGGCCTCTTTGTTTTAAGCACCTGTGAGACTCCTCTTGGCCGTGAATTTAATATTAAAGGTAATGTGCTGACAGGGAACAGTTGCAAACATTGTTATAAACAGTGGTGTAGTGAGATTTTGTGCTGGGCTTCACATTAGTGCACAGCTGTATCATACAGGCAGACCAACAGGAATGCTCCTGAACAATGCCAACACTTTAGAATCTGGATTTGAATCCCTGTAATGCCAGCCCTCTCCCATACCTCTGCTGTTTACAGGAAGTCCTGCTTCTATTCTGGAATGGACTCCCATTCACTTTGGTGTGATGTCAGGGCAACTGGACAAGTGTGCAGCTGGTGGGTCCTTGGTCAGAATGTAATCTCCTGACTGTCAGAGCGAAGACAAAAAATATACACAACCAAATACATTTATGCTGAAGTAGGTCACAGAAGGCAGTACTGGGGCTTAGGTGATATGTTCCAAGTCCTACCGCACAGAAAAATAAGCCCTGGCGTGATTCCCCCCCCACAGGAAGCTTGTAATATAAGCCCTATTCCAAAAGTAAGCCCTAGTTGGTAGTATCCCATGAATTGGACCGTTGGAGTTACGTCACTATTCCATTGAATCACAGGGTAGTGGTGCCATATTTAAAGGAACGCAAATAACTGCGTGCGTTTCCAAAAAGCTCTCGTTAGCAACTAACATAGTTTGACTCATTCAATTGCATGGTCCAAACCATGTAAGACACTATCGTAGTTAGCAAATATGCTTTTGGGAAACGCACCCCAAATCTTTACAGTGGAGGAAACGTGAAGATGGAGAAAGCGAAGAACAGTGAGAAACTGCAGTGCGCTGCCAAGCAAATGTATTTGCATTAGTTACCAGCGATCGACCCTTCAACATCAACCCTTACGAGATGCCAGCAAACAAATGGACAAAGGACACGACCTCAGCTTTCTAATGGCGACATTGTCAACTAAAAGTTTTTGGCATTACTGCGTACACTTTTGAAGTTTAAAAACTACAAATCTCTTGAAGCGCACAAACAGTTCACTGCCGGTCGGGTGCAAGACCGCTTCATTTTCAAGGATTTTACAGAACAGCAGAGATGGCCTGGGGAACACAGCAGAAAGAAGAGGCAAGAGCGGCACACAGTGTTTACAGCACTTTTATTGTATGTATCTATTGGTTATTCATTGATGCACTACTCATGTACACAAATGCCATTTTCCCAGCATTAAAAATCAATACTAATTTTAACTGTCTCAAGCTCATTGCAGTCCCTTATTCAGATGTTCACATCACCGGTAAATGTACTGTAGTTTGTTATACATGGGAAAAAAAGACATCCCCTGAAAATAAGCCCTAAGGCATCTTTTGGAGCAAAAATTAATATAAGACCTTGTCTTATTTTCCGGGAAACATGGTAATAGCGAACCCCCGCACTCCATATAATGTGTTTTTTTTGTGTAAATGTGTATGATGATTGATAAAGAATGCACGGTAAGACATTACCAACATGAAATACTGTACTAATAAAGTACACTGTACATTATTATACAGTACCGCACTTGCAAATGAAGGGGATTCTAACGTTTTAGCTTAATTCTCAAGAGACAATAAAACAATGAAAAAATATCATGTGCCCAGGGATGATGGACCAGTGAAAATCATGCTTTTTATACCTCTCAAATGAAGAAACAACAAAAAAAGCATACTGTTTCACTTTTTTTTTGACAGCGGATATCCGTGAATACAGGGGGACTACTGTAGATCCACTGAATTCAAAGTAAAATCATTCTTAAAAGGGGCTGAATCAAAATTAAATCCGGCAGCCATCCTAAAGAACTTAAAAAGAAGATATAAAATCAAAGGAGGAAATTATCTGAAATGTGTGGGGTACTATGGTTTGCTGATGAAAGTTGGTTCACTTCAATGGACCACCACAAGCTGCATTGATTTAAAAATTTCATACTCCTAAGGGACATTTCAGTGCTTGAAAATCTCCATAATTGTCCAGGCTATCAAAAGTGTACTTGTACATCCTATAGGAAAAAGCCTTGTTATTCCGCAGTAGCAGGAAACCAGAAGAAGCCCTATTATCCACCACTATACCCATAATGCACCAGGACCCTGTGTGCTCCAAGACCGCGTCTGAACACCCAGACCTAGAGTTTGAGGAAGTGTGTGCGGTCAGACGTTTTTTAAGTGAACTGGGAAAGTTTCCAGCACAACCTGAAAAGAACAGACATCACATCTAAAAGAAAAGACAAAGAGCTGCTTTATGGAGGGAAAATTGTTACACTCCCTCCGTCAGTGCTGGGACTGGGCCAGAACTCACATCTGAAACATAAATACCCTGCACAGCCACTGCCTTGGGGGGTCACCGTAAGCATAATAGTCATCCTTATTCAGAATGAATCTCCTCAGTCAGAAAATAGATGGATAGATGGGAAGAGTTTACATCTGTTCTGGAAAACATCTCTAATCATTACAAAAACCAAAATCCAGATTCTATGAGGTCATAAAGGACCCCTGGGCATCTTTCGAAAGAGTAGGGGTGGTACTTCGAAGTCCGGGCTAAAATTTCCCACTGTGGCCCCATCAAATCTGACCTCCTAATCATCCCCTATATACAGAATTGGTGAATTCTCTCCTACCCCTTCACAACATGTTACTGTGTGGTGAGCGTACTGCCACAGAATGGGTGCCTGTCTAATCGTCTAGGTGGGGGCCACACAGTGGCGAGGGTGCAAGTGGCTCCCCGTTGGCTCTGTAAAGCACTTGGGAAAAAGATAGATGTTAGAAACAAACATTCACTCATTCATTCATCTTTGTGGACCTCGTGAGAATTTAGTGTCCGACAATAAGGAGTGCATCCTCAGATCGCCATTAAAGAAGAGTAGTTACTGAAGGCTCAGTTTTATTTGATAGCAAAAGTACAGGCAGTTCTCATAAAATGTACTGTATTCACAACATTTGGTGTCATTAGCCCACATTATCAATAAAGTTACATTACAGCATCCTCTCCCCAGCATTTCAACACAAACAAATCTAAAAGACATCTCAGCAGGATCTGAGGATTCCCTTTATATAGGATGCTTATTTGGACATTAACAGAAATGTCACAATATCTGTCCATCTTCTGTTTAGTACTGGGTTGCCGGGGGGGGGCATCCCAAGAATGGGATGCCAGTCCATCAGACAGCACACTTGGGCAGCATGCATGGGCAAAGCCTAAGTGCTCCCGATCAGAAGGTCGCCACTATCGACTTGAGCAAGGCCCTTTCCTGTGACCACCCCCCCCACCCCCAAGCTTGCTCTCACCTGTATGGAGAGCAAATTGAAAGGAAGAATTTCTCCAATGGGCATGAAGTATTAGTATTCTATACAGAAACACATTAATGGCAATTTAGAAACATCAGTCCTAACTGCATGTCTTTGGAGTATAGAAGGAAACCAGAGAATCGCAGGAAGAACAGACAGACTTCACACACGTTTGGCATAATAAGAGGAGAATTGCACAGGGATAGAAAACTTCTGGTAATTGTCCCATAACGTTTCCATGGAAATTTTTATAGGGGAATTTTGAGAATTTATCAAATCAAATCACTTTTATTAGCACATCACTACAACAAATGAGGGAATTAGTGAGTGAAGGTCTAGGCTCTAGAGTTCCCATCTGCAGTGCGATAGAAAAAAAAAAGCACACAAAATAGCAATACAATACACCGAAGAAGAAAGACTGCAGATGCAACAACAGTAGATGGAGTTTATACCAGCGGGATACTACCTCCAATCTACAATACACTAGTAAAATGCCTTCGCGGCGCTAAACTCTACCATTATTGTGTTTTAATTACACTATTTTCTTGGCACGTTGAAGCACCAAGACAAAGATCCTCACAGTGGAAGAGATCGATGGAGCTGGCGGTGCGATTTCAGCACCGTGTCAGCAGCTTTAGCTGGATGTGGGCAAAGTCCTGGGGAACGTGGCCAGGGGAGCTGCCAGTCATCAGGAAAGGTCTCTGCATCAGCCTGATGGAAGGGTCTATGCTCATCTGAGGCTCATGAACCAGCTGCAGCAAACACCTGACAGATCCCCCCCCCCGAAAGCAGATGCCTCAGCTGAAGTGTACAGTAACTCCAAGGGTGCAAACTCTGATTCTTTTTGCGTATTTATGACTGAGCAGATCCTACTGTTAGAACAGACTAAGATTTTCCCCCATCATTAACCCCCATGCCATGCGTGTTCAATAATGATAGGAAGGGAAATTGAAATGTCTTCAAAATCTTTTACTTGTACTGCTAGTGTTTGTAAACATATACAGGAAAGCATACATTCCACAATAAATTCCCCGAATGAACCGGGCCAGACTGGGATTAAAAATCAACCTTGGACTTTGGAGAGGTCCCCTGTGGTAAATTTTGCCAACCGGGGGGGGCTTCCCCAAGATAAATGTACTGGTCCACATAGCCGGTTGGCTCACTGGGAAAATGCTCGGTATACCAGGAGGCCAGTCCAGCTCGCCTCACAGCACAGGCTTCACCGTGACCCAGTACTGGGTAAGTGGCTCCAGAGCATGGGCAGAAAAAGTAAATTTAAAAAAAAAAAAAAGAAAAGAAAAGAGTAAATCAGCACTTAGAGTATTAAGCATCACTCCACATGCCTGCACTACATGCATAATCAGCAGCTCCCATGGCAGCCTTGCCCATTATTTACCTCCCCTCACTGCATCACCTCCTCCAGTGTCACTGCAGGTGTTAGGAATCCTCCAAACACACCCACTATATCAGAACCTTCAGCAGATGTTTCCAATCGCCATAATTACCATACAAACAACAAAAAAGTTCAGCATTTAGTCACACCTACCTAATCACTGATTGATTACTCAGAGGTTGCAAAACAGCCGAGATTCAAATCAGCCAGTACAAAGCAGAAGAGGATAGTGCAGATCCAGAAAGGAAAAACCCTGGCAAGATTCTGTTTCAAACCAACCACACGAATACTTTTGACAGTGACTATGCTCATCTGGTTGGTTTGAATCTTGGAGGGGTCTGTGTTACAGCAGGGGATGAAGGTGGGGGGACAAATCGTAATTTGATGACACAGACAAAGGGAGAACTAGGAAAAAGCGGCCACAAGGGGTCAAAGACAAAACTGAAGAAGAAACAAAATAAAAGTAACCACAAAGAAAACCAACACTAAAAATACAACTAAGTAGAAACAATGGGATCGAATAAGGAACAGAATATGTGGCATAAGATGTATAAACAGCCACAAAGAGCCTCTAATGAGCACAATCAGGTAGCAGAAAAAGACTAAAAACCAACCACAGTGAGCAACTCAGGAACAGAAGAAAGGCTGCCACTTAAATACACAGCTAATGAGACAAGATGAGGAACAGGTGTGGGCCATAGGCAATTACCCAAACACTGGGAACTAGGTAATGAGGGACAGGTGAGGGTAATTACATCAGATTCAGGCACAGAGGGGCCCAAACACCAAGAAAAACTAAAACTAGGAAAACTGAGCAAACAGGAAACGAAACTGTAAACCTATGGTTTAACCTAAACATGTTAAGCCAAAGCAAAAAAAGCACAAAACAACAAACATTAATTAACAACTAGTCTAACTCATAACCAAAAGGGGGTAGCCTGGGGAACAGGCAAAACACACCAGGGTCACAACAAACTGGACAACCAGTGAGAACTGCCGGCCAAACTGGGAGAAGACACACAAGACAGGGCCAGACAGACACAGACCCTGGCAGATTTTTACTTTCTGGACCTGAAATATCCACCTCTGGTACAAATATAGATAAAAAGCAGACAGAGAGCCAGGTACAAACTACAAAAGCATGATTCCACCAATTTCAGGATAGCATGATTCCTTGAGTTTTTATTTTTTCAAACTAGGTTTCGAAAAGCTAATTTCCTGCTGGAATATACTGTGCATACTAGAACATCAGCCTTGGGCAAAACGCTAAACAACAGCGATGGCGTCCGGCATGTTAACGAAGCGGCTGTTTAACCCTCCAACAGAGCTGTTGCTGCACCTTAAAGGCGGATTTCTTCAGTGGCCATGCAAAATGCACATCTGAGCAGAACTTATACACTGATGTTACTCAGCGAGTAAGCAAACCACAGTATCGTGAATAAAAAATGCAGAGCTGAAAGCCCCTGAATGAATTTCACGCACAAAGAAAATAACTTAAGAGCAGGGAAAATGGACACTTGTAAAAATCGTACATACAGTTCTGCTACAATTAATTGAATTTCCTGCCAGAAATCAGACAGAACCGGTCGCATTCTTACACATTTAATCAATGTTGTTAGGCCAACAGAAATATAAAGAACACAAGCTATTGCTGTAAACTGCAAGAAATTTAACCCAGACTGGATGGTGGTGCTCCTTCTCGTAGACAAAATAAATCAGTGTTTTTTTGGTGGTGTTTAAGCATCTGCATAAGACTGACAGCATGGACGACAAACATGGATACATCTGTAAGTCTGCCGGAGGCAGTAGATAACAGCACGTAAGTAAAATAGCAGACTTGCTATTGACCATATATTAACAGTCAATAACTGGGTAAAGCTCTTTGCACGCATCTCAGGATGAACATCACGGTGCCATTAAACTTGCCTTTGTATCTGGTTGTTTTTTTTTAGCAAGTCTTACAGGAATACAAAGGGCAGGAGAGGAAAGCCGACTGACTTTTCTGAAACGTTCTACCATCTGTGCCATCTTACTTGACTGATGAGATGAACTCGAACGGCCAGAAACACTGGGAAACTTTTTTGCCACGTTCACACCCCATATGTGCTTCTCGGGTTAATTTGGCAGTCAGAGGTCTGCCACAATGCCTCCCCCAGATAGCCCCCTCTTTCTAAAAGTCTCAATCTCTTGCTCACAAGCTCTCAGTGAATATTAACCAGCACACACTAAGACACACCATGATGTTTATAACAATCTCCCAAAGCTCACAC
>JAODKN010000016.1:11083247-11106829 GCA_026774425.1 Petrocephalus zakoni | reverse complement strand
ACAATGCTTTCTGGAAATGTACCCCCTAAGTTTTTAGTATATTTTTATGGTTTATTGTCAGCATACAGGAGCACAACCACTAAGTTCCACTCTACTACATGGAAGCAGGCCATATTTCAGCCAAACCAACGTAGTCGGCAGGATTTGAACCTACGCGGTAAGACGCCCATGGATTTCAAGTCTATCGCCTTAACCACTCGGCCACGACTACTGACCCGTAAAATTCAGCCACATTCCTAAGAGAGGGGGGGTATTATCGTCACCGACGCAATAGGTTACTCGGCCCAGAAGCGAAAGAGCAGGGAAGTTGCTTGAGAAGAGGCGGTGATCGAAGAGACAAGAGCAGCCTGCTGAGTCTAAGGCGGAAACCGGAGTTAGACGACAGGGTAACTTACTCTGGTCTTATCCACAGACGTTTCACATCACATATATCTCATTATACCCATTATTCTTTGCAAGGCAATAGACCAGACTTTAAATTGACTAACCGCATTTCAAACTTAACACGGGGTAATTGCATAATCCAGTAATTCTGTTCTATCTGACCGGAAAAAAAAGGGAAGCATTTATTACACAGCAAACTTCACTTGGACAAAGCCTTAATAAAGCTTAAAACTAAGAATAATTAGAAAGCATAACATTCCTTTTTTTGTTTCATTTCGACCGTGAGATTTTGCTTCGTATTTATTCTTATTTATACCTATTTATTATTATTATTGTTATTATTATTATTAGTTGTAGTAGTAGTAGTATTAATAATAATAATAATAATAGCACCGTGCAAACATTAAAATACTACCAATAAAATTTTGCAATGTCTTTCTGGCTTAAATTGAGCCCCTTTCCCTTGAAATGTGGACATTTTAAATAGAAATGTAACAAAACATAAACAAATACTTTAATGTGTTTACATAAAGAATAATAAAAAATAATGTCAGGGAAAAATTATTTTGTTTTTTCCAATTTTAATTAATGGTAACCTTAAGTCTTATAATGTGCTTTTGTTGTAATGTAAAACAGATTTAGTTTAATCCAATTGTTTTTTTATGTGCGTGTTAGATATTGCAGATATTTGTTTTGTTAATTCAACAAAAATTTACAAAAAATAACGTTTATGAGAATTTAATTAAATGGTGTGTAATGACAGATTTTCTCTTAGTACTTTCATACAGGTAAATGAGTAGGAATTATCCTTTAAATATCTGACCAGTTAATAATCTAACGAAATATACACGTTATTTGTAGCCAAAAATTTAGTCCTATTTGCCTTGCCTACAACGATCTTGAACGTTTAATGTAGCTCGCCACAAAACATATCGACAAAAAATATAAAACGCAACTTCGAGAAGTGGTCATCCTCTGACATTAAAATCGATTTAGCATTATAGCAATACCGATGCTTCGTTTTAATTAATTACCCATCCAAGGCTATCCGCTTGAACACGCAAACAATTCACACCTATGGGCACTTTGGTAACTTTAAGTCACCTCAACATATTTTGGACTGTGAGGGGAACCCGAAATACCCAGAGGAAACCCCACGACGTCACGGGGAGAACATGCAAACTCTATAGACTGACATTAAGGAGATCTGGGCCCCGCTTTCAGAGGTGCAAAGCGACAGCGTTAACCATAACGCCACTATGAATTAATCAAATTAATTTAAATATATCTTTCCCCTTTCGTTCGTAACAATATGCCTATTTACCTCCCTTTTATCTTAATTGTATTCTTTCTTTGCCTATAGGATGGTATACCACCAGTGTATTTATATAGCCTATGGTTTAAAATGTGTCGTATTTTTATAAATACAGATATTCCAATAAACCCCCTTTACTATATGATTAAGTTACAGTAATACAATTACTGGGGTGCGTTTCCCAAAAGCTCCTGTTACTAATATAGGTGGACTCATTCAGTTGCATGGATTTAACTATGTTAGTTAGCAACTATGCTTTTGGGAAACGCGCCCCTGATTTGTACGTTTACGGGATTATTTGATTTACGTATTATTATTTATTCACACTAAAAATCACATTATGCAAGTTGGCCTACGACGCAACAACAGTATCGATGCGGCAAATTTTAAGTCGAATCCCCCATACCAATGCAATAAAATACTTAAAATCTGTCAATAGAAGCCGAGCAGGAAAAGGTAACCAAAGACGCACCCACGGGCACTTTAAGAATCATAATTTATTGAAGGAAATGGGTCTTGCGTAATAATCCCGCTTGGCAGAATCGTGTTAACCTGGGGGCGCGGGCACTTTCGGCTCTCCGTCCCTTCGGTAAAACTTCGCTGCTGGCCTCTTTTCCTTCTCACGCGATCGCGCGAGTCCGGCTCAACTGTGCGCGGCCGATCCGACAAAATCACCGGGCGAATATTATAATTAATTATTATAAATAACGCCTTCAGCCTGCCCCTTGCTCTGATAAACGTTTAGGTTATACGTAAAACTTTATATTATTATTATTATTGTTGTTGTTTTTGTTGCTGCTATTAGCGACTTCTTATATAATTATTTTTAATTTATCGGACGGTAAAAGTATACGAAAGCATCGGCAACAAATATTGCAATGAATAACAGGAATGCATAGCATAAAGCCTGGGTTGCATGGGTACCTACCGCGGTCACGATCTCCCTAGTCCGCACTACGAAAGGTCTGTGAGCACGCACACCAGCTTTACTCCGGGGCTGCCTTAAGGTTTAAAAGTCACTCTTTTGTGTGCGTTTGACGAGCCCGAGCTGACAGGGGTTAACCTGCCGTTAAGGGGTTAGATAAACCGTCACTCGTATTTCGTCTCTGCCAAACTCCGGAACAGAGAGGTACTTATGGTCAGGGCCGGTCAAATAAATGTTTTTATTATTGTTATTAATGTTTTGCTGTCTGTTCTTATAGCATTAACAATGACTGTTATTGTTATATGAATTTATTTATGTATTTGCTATAATTTCATATGCATCTGCAATTACCCTCTGGAATAAAACAAAAAGTTACTGCCTGTCCGTCCATCTATCTTGTAATATTTACTATCCGGTCAATACAAACATCTTCAGAATTAATAGCATAAGACAATCGAATTGGTTCCTTTGACATTACTGCGATTAGGCGCCCGTAGCGCGCCGGCGGCCCACAGCGCTGACGGGGAGCCCTTCGCCAAACCTCACTGACCATCGAGGCCACGGGGCGCCTGCTTTACTTTGTGGTTTCTATCCTATCATCTGCTGGGCATAACAAAGAGGAACGTGAGAAACGTTACTGCGACACCGGCAGACATGAATGTTTATCACGGTGATTATGTTACCGTGGTATTTTCGGACTGCGAACTATTGGGCTGTTTCACTACACAGAGAGCCTGCCTCATACCCATGCGGACTGAGAGCGCCCACTTTAATGTGATACAGGCAGTCCGCGGGTTACCAGCGAGGGCCGCTCCCAAGTCCAATTTGCAGGTAAGTCGGAGCAATAATAATATAGCCCATACTAATAATAACAAGAAAAAAGAAGGAACAAAAGGAAAAATAAAATACAGTAATAGTTAAAGTAATTACATACAGTACCTCGAGCCTTGTGATCTTTTGTTATTACGAACCATTGCATTTAATCACTTGGAAGGCAAGTGATGGCTAATTTCTGTAACATAACATAAGTAGCGTAAGGTCTGCCGAAGAGGCCGTTGAAGCACTATTATGACATCGATGTGTTGGAAACAGATTCTTGTTTTTTGTGTGGTTACAGCGAATTAAAATATAAATGTAAGTGTGGCGGGTATAGTATTATTTTGTGCTTTGATTAGACTTCTCCTCGTTAGACATTATATGCGTTGCAATTTATGTATTAACCCAACATGAAATGTGTGTTTAATTATGTCTTAGATATTATATCATAAAATAAAGGCGGGTAAGGCTGCAGTCCCTGGGTCAAAAGGGAGATGATATGGGCCTAGATGACATGAAGCCCCCCTCCCCCTCCATCCATTCATCTATCTATCTATCTATCTATCTATCTATCACACTGAACCTGGCTTGTCAGATGGAAAGACGCGTATCGATAGGTACGTAAGTACTGTATACGTGCATTGTAAAATACATAAATGAGGACTGAGCTTAAGTAACAACGTGTTGTTATAAAAAGTAGTTCAATACTGAACAGTAAACCAAAAACAGGCGAAATACTTCACTGCTAAAATTACTGTTAACTTGGAGGTGGACAGATATTCAATGTCCTAACTGTCTAGCATAAATTTGTATATTATTGGGAACGGAATTTTAAGTGTTGTGAAATGGACATTAGAAAGTAAAAGATGTATCACGGTGCAGATTTCAGCTCTTCAGACCGATCAGCTGAGTTTGGTTTCTTAGTTTGTTTAAGATTAATACATATGTAGGCCTTACATGTTTTGTTCTTTTAGTAACTGTAGACCTTGCATTAAATACATGTGGTTAAATACATAAATACATTTATGTACAACACAAAACTTAAGGTTGGTTGCGCTGCACATGTTTCTGATATGGTAGTTTGTCATTTGTTTCACCAACGAATGTCTGCCGGTTTTAATATTGCCATAGCAGTATTACTAGTGTTATTATTGGTGATAATGCTGCACCCACCCCCTACGTACGACACAAGGCCGGTCTGGTGACGTGGTTCGGGCGCCGAGGCTGGATATGCGTTTTAAAACACTCAAGTGATAGAAATACCCACTTGAGCAATGAGTACGTGCACTTTGATATGTTGGCCATTAGAGGGCAGTCAAGTCAAATTTCACAAAGCGTAAGAAGGAAAAATGATTTATTTAGCTAAGCATTGTCTATTCAGTCAGGGGAATATCACAAAACTCTCTGTTCGGGAGATTGTGCTTTACATTAGACAGCAAACGATAACATAGCTGTCACTTAATGTGCAGAAGAATAATAAACTAAGAATACGTGGGTAGCCAGTGGGTAGCCAAAAAAAAAATTTGACAAGAAAAAGTTTGCCCACGTTTAGTCAAGCTGATCCTCCAAAAGGCATTAGTTAGACCTTAGTTATAAACAAAGTGGACTGGAACGCGTTCAGAACTACTAAGTCACTCAAGCTGCCCAGCATTGAGATATTGAGATAACGAGCAATATTTACTCAATGCACTCCTCTAATTTGAATGCTGAAATAGCATTTCTTCACTTTTCATTATTATTATTATTATTATTATTGTTGTTGTTTCAAATATAGCCTGTTCATTCACCCTTCCATGCATTTTCTAGACCCTCATCTTTGGCGTTAATATAAATATTTTAATGAAACCGCATTTAGGCCAACCATCTGGTTATCATGACAAATTCCATTTTCGTAACTAATTTAAGTTTAAACTTGTGTTTAACCTACGATGCAAAATCGGGCCTCCATCAAACTGAACATCTTTCTCATCAGTCTTCCTCAGTAATGTTTACTCTGCTCCAATTTGCAAGAATCTTGGAAAAATTCATAAGTAAAAATGTTATGATCTATCTATGTATCTATCTACTTGAATGTATTTGTAAACATCCTTTTCTACCGAAACACCTTGTTATATTGATCTTAACAAACACTTTTCACTGAAGGCAAAACATTTTTGAAATATAGAAATTCACAATTATATAGAAATTAATGAATATATCCATGTTTTTGCCTTATATTAGCATTATGTGATAATTGTGGTGGTATCGTTTTCCAATATTTTAGTTAACAATATAGAGAAGCTTATGTTTGGAATAAAAATGTTGACTTTCAGTCTTTTTTTGCATAGGTTATTAAATAGGCCTACTTTGTACTAATGATTTCAAATGAATTGACCACATATATATTTTTTAAATTTCGGTGATGTGATTTTTCTGTCCTGATACAATGTATTTGTTATCATTGTTGTTGTTGTGCAGGATGATGGTAATGATATTTAGATATTAAATACTTAAACGTTAGATGTATGATTCCCAAGATAGTATTATATGCATATAAAGGCAATAGGCTGCGGTTACAGCGAGTTGAGACCACGATCGAAGCTTAAGTAACATAAATACTAAAAGAAAACAGCTGTGATTATGTCCAAAGATAACTGAAATTTGCGATAATTTCCTCGAATTTATAGCTTCAGAGAAACGACCATAACAACCCAGTCGTCATGATTCAGTTATTAAACATGCTATTACTAGTTATTATAAGAAACAATAAGCGATATTATAACGTCAGTGAGGAGACGACGGAAATCGGTTATAAGTAATATTCAATTTGGCGATACAAGAAATACCGACAAACACATATTCAAGGGTCGAGGAAGGAGTACCGAGCCATTGGTTTGGCGTGTAGGCCTGGCGAGTTCGGGTTCTACTCTCGCTGATGACAGTACGCGAAGTCACGAATAGCCAATGGAAGGGAGTGCATGGTCTTCTAAGTCAGTGGCTCCGAAACCGCTCGCTGAATTTTTATTTTTTCTTTAATTGACTTGAATAATGCATCTGACCGACAAGGGTCCCTACAGCCTGGAGGCGCGGCATCAAAGAAGTTGGTAAATGTGGAGCAGCTAATTTCGCTTCTTTTTTTGTGAGAAATCCCATTTGCTGTTGTGATCGACCAATCCCAGAATACTATTTTCTTGGGTATAGTTTCCTTTCTCCGGTGCACTTCGCCTTGCCGTCGCTGATTCCACCCTTGTCCCTTCGCCCGGCATGTCGTATCTGTTTCAAGGTCACTAACTGCGAGAAACAATAGCGATGATTGATCGGAGAGGTCAAGACAGAGGCAGAGGACTTTGCCACGGCACGCGAATATTGTAAAGCAAGAAGGGACGGAACCCTAACCTTCTGGATTTAAGTACATAAGCAATGCCAGCTAAAGTAGCAGAGGCTCACAATTCAATGCCATCGAGGGTCTCGTCGTTTCTGATCGAAAATTTGCTTGGCTCCAGCTGGGGTGAAGGCTCGCAGTCCCGTCCTCGCCGTAACTCGGAGGGGGGCGGCAGGGAAAATGCGCCCTGCAGAGCCGCAGGGAGCAGTCAGTGCGGCCGGGCACGCTGTCCGGGGCTGCTGGATCCTGCTGACCGTGATTGCTCTTGTCGAAGGCAACCTTCGCCCGACAACGCAAGTGGAAGCCTCACAAGTAAGTCATCACCCTGCTCCAAAAGTAGGGCATCTCCCAGCTGGACTTCTGTGCAAAAGGAAAAGCTTACAAACTATTCATTAGATGAATTGCATTATAACCACTCGCGGAAAACGTTTTTATTATGCAAAGGTATGGCAGTCACAACAATGCATTGTGAGACTGCAAATAAGCATTTTACAGGGCATTCACTTCACATGCGATATTATTGGGCACATTGTTATTAATATAATTGTTATTAATAATATTATTGATTAACGAATAAACACAGTAAGCGACTATATCTATAGATCTATAGTTCCATTTTATCTGCATTGTAGAATCTCAAGGCTATTATATAACTCAAACGTCATTATTTAACTGTTACGATAATCGTTTTGTATATTTAATATTAGACGGGTTTAGCTTTTAAAGTTAATTAACTAATACTGCTGACGGAAAATAGGCTAGGCAAATACTTCTGTCAACCACAGGCTATGATTCTGTGTAGTGGACTGATATTATTTTTCAAAGTGTGTGCAAAACATTAATGTATGTATGCATAATTGCTACGCATGAACAGCGATTATGTTCTAATTAAACAGGCCCGGTTAAAGTCTGGCTGAGTTTTTACTAACACTAAAACAATTATAAAGTCATTCATTATAATTACCAGACTATTGAACAATCGCTTGAAAAAATATAGTGTAAAAGGCATTCGTGTTTGATGAGTGATCTCTTTGCTACTGTTGTCTTGCACACTGTGCGCGTTTAGGTCTGAACCAGTACCTAACCAGTTCGGAGGAGCTCCCTGCTTCTCGACTCTCAACCAATGATCGCGATTCACCGTTTGTATCTGAGGCAGAGGAAGGTAATGAGGAAATGGACTTAAACAGACGGCAAACTCCGCTGGATGCGCCGGCTTACAGTCCCCGCCGAGCCTTTTACGAGCGAGACGGGCAGCAAGGTGCGGATCAGAGGTCCGCTCGTAAGAAGAAGACACGGACGGTGTTCAGCCGGAGTCAGGTGTTCCAGCTGGAGTCCACCTTCGACGTGAAGCGCTACCTGAGCAGCTCCGAGCGGGCAGGGCTGGCCGCGTCCCTTCGCCTTACCGAAACGCAGGTCAAGATCTGGTTCCAGAACAGACGGAATAAGTGGAAACGGCAGCTGGCCACGGACATGGAGGCCACCAGCCTTTCCCACTCCGCCCAGAGGACTTTCGGGGTCCCCATTCTGTACCACGAGAGTGCGGCGCCTAGCGGACTTGCCGTCGCGCCTCTGTCCGCTTCCCTAGTTGGATTTTCCAGCCCTATGAATTTCCCGTTTTCTCCCTTCACTCCTTCTATGTCTCTCTTAAGGTCACAAATGATAGGGTTTGTATAAAAATATGCGTGTAAACACCGATGGGTACTCATAAAATCAGCTGCGTGCAATAATTCATTGGGGTTGGCATCTATTTACTTCATGTATGACACTAAATGTGTCCGGAAAATGTATAATTTAAGGGATGTTTGGTTTGACGGTATCCCTTTGTATCGTCGTACATACCAAATCTCGCCGTACTGTAAATATAGCCCTGGTCTCACCTCCCAGTATTTGCTGTATACTAAATGAAGACGACTGCAGATTTATTTTACAAAACATTTGTAAAACTTTTTTAAGGATTCGCTTTTTTCACAATATCAAGTCTTAATTAGCTATCAATAAAACAGATGAGCGTAAGCGTGTGTTTGTCTGTGACGTCAGGCTTGTCGTCTTCCCTAGTTCCCATCTGTCCACTCCGTTGATGGTCACAGGCGACAGCCACATTGACGCATCTGATGCGTGTCAAACAATTCAATTCACTTTATTTTTATATAGCGCATTTCATATCAGCGACGTGCCAAGGCGCTTTACATGCATGGTTGTGTTGTGATACATTACAACATCATTAAGGAAGAATAAAACAACATTTATGTGAGTGTCATTGCGGAACAACCAACCAGCCTTGCTACCTTTCATATAATTGAAATATTTTTATTGGGCCAAAACCCTGAATGTTGACAATAGGCCTAAATCATATCCAAATTAAACGAATATAAAATAAATTCCTATTAATTAGTATAGTGACACATATAGCTTCGATTCGTTAAGCCTATTATAAATCGAAATTTTCTATATAATCTAAGGACAAATATATTATTTTTATTTACAGTATGGAACGAAGCATGTTGTTATTCTTATGAAATGAGAGATAACGACTCTAGCAACTAGCAGAAATATTTGCCGACAAAAAAATTAATGCGCTAAAAAGTGGACCATCCATCTATATGTGATTAGGGATAGGGGAAAACACAAACATAAATAGATCATTATTGAACATCACATTATTATATCAGCTTAAATACGCATTTTTAACATTTATGTTTTAGATAAAGGGCCGGGCCTCTTCTAACAGTGTTGGTAGCCACCAAGGAACAATCATCCTTTCCGTTCTCGCTAAGAAGGAACTCCTGGTAGCAGCATATTATTATATATACGTATACTTCCCACATACTTTTGGAGTTCCGCTACCAATCTGGGTCATTTTGTATAAGCTAGCCCATAATTATTGCTGTTTTGGACTTCTTTTGCGGGCCCTACGAGGGCGGCTCTCCCTTTGAATCTGGTTCCTCCCAAGGTTTCTTCCTACTAGGGAGTTTTTCCTCGCCACTGTCGCCTCTCGCTCGCTCACTGAGGAGCACTGGGCAGGGATAATGTGAAGCGCTGTGATAAGTGATGTTGTGAAAATGCGTTATAGAAATAAATTTGAATTGAATTGAACTGAATTGAATTTGAATTGAATAATTGTTGGGGTATATGTTTGCTGGATCTGCAATAAGCTCCCTATGCGTCATCTTCAGAAGCAGAGGCTGTGGTACACTACTGTAATTAATAGCTTACAGTATATAGGCTAAATGAACGCGCGTATTCTGGACAAAGCGCCTTGAAGTACATTATAGTATAAGGAAGACAGAGCATCCAGTGTTACTAGTTAATGTCAACGACTTCGGGGATTTATTGAGTCGCCTCATTTCTGGATATCGCCATTTCACCGACCTCTGGCACAAGCGCGCTATAACGAAACAGCCTTGAACTGGGAAGCAATAGGACCTTAAGTAAAACAAAAAAAGCAAGGATTTTAAAAATCTAAAAGCGGTCAATTATTCGAAAACATTTTTGTGGAGGATTTTTCCTAAAACACATTCACACTAAATGCAAAACGAAGTATTAGTAAAGCACATTATCCGCAGATTGGGGTAAAATGTCCCTATTTTATGTACCCATATAACCATTTAGCAGATGCATCAGTACAAAACGGAGTAACATATATAGAGCTGTCTCTGAGCCAACGAAGGTATGAGCGCAGCTAGGCTCAGCTTCCAGTGAATGGCCAGTAATGGGCTAAGTGGCACTCAGCGCTGAAACAGGAGTTTCACAAATCATTACGAAACGCCGGGAGAACTTAAGAGAAGAGCTACTGAAGTCAAAGACACGAGAGCATTCGGGAAAAGACGGATCTTTGCGTTTTCTATTAGGCAATGATCAGCGATCTCACGACCACCTTTATATACGAATAACAATGGTTGAATCATAAGGGGGAAACGAATGAGAATCCCCCCTTCGGTCGGAGCATGCCAGCCTCCAATCCACGCCCTCTCCTGTCATCCGCACTTACGACAGCTCTCTCAGGTCACCAATGCTGGAGAAGCTCCATCTTCCGCTTCACTGGATAACCGCTAGGCAGCCACTGCTGGGGCTGCGATTCCGGAGCAATGGTGTTTGGGGAGGCCAGATCGCAGAGTTTTCGGGAAATAGGGGAGGAAATCAGAGGTGTAGGAAATCGAGGTCCGTGGTAAATTCTGGGGAGTATGAGCAATGAAATCATGTCAGGCAGACCTGTTCCGCTGAAATTCACAATCGACAGTATTCTTAATTTAAAGCAGAGCAGCAAGGATTCCGACGGATTTCATTCTAAACAACAAATCGACGGGAAGGGTGAAAATATTCACCGCGGACACGAAGACTATTGCACAGAAAGTGGCCACCGAACGGACTACACTTCGCAGAAGTCAGGTACGGTGTTTATTTCAGTTTAAATCTTTAAATCTCAGTTTAAATGCGCTATTTGCTATACTAAATGTTAACAAAAGATCACTGACTGAGAAGTCACTTGATGATTTTCTTCTAATTTGTCTGCAGAAACGTGCACGTGACGTTTTTGCGACCTGTTATTCCGGGCAATATGTATAGGTCGATGTGTTAATTAAAACAATGGTAATAAAATTAACAGAAATTGCGTTCGTTTTATTTCCCCCTTCATTTCCCCAGAAATAACTAATGCGGACTGTTGTAAACACGTCTGCGGCGACGAATCCCTGAGGATCACAGGCTTATGCCCGAAGCGGGAGCCCAGGGAAAGCGACGCCCAAGGGGACTCGCAGCACAAAATAAGCAGGAAAAGCAAACCGATGGCGAAGAAGAAAACTCGCACCATCTTTTCCAAACGGCAAATCTTCCAGCTGGAATCTACCTTTGACATGAAGCGGTATCTCAGCAGCGCGGAGCGGGCTTGTCTGGCAAATTCTTTACAACTGACCGAGACGCAAGTCAAAATTTGGTTTCAGAACCGCAGGAATAAACTGAAACGACAGCTGTCAACGGAGATGGAGAGACCGTCTGCTGGCCATCTCACGGTCACCAACAAGACCATGGCCGCTCCACCCCTTTACAAAGAAAACGACGTACTGGGTCGATGCATTTTGCCAATGCATTTGCCCGTCGTGTACCCTGGAAATAGCACGCCTTACCTTTACTTTCCAGCTGCCAGCAAATATTTTAACCTGTTCGATGGAGACTTATGACCCAAGGTGCTTGCCTTTCGGGAAAGGAGCTGGTGCGTCAGTATGCCCGCCACTTTCTCCCTTTGCATTGCGTAAGTTGGGATGAAATTAATTGTGAACTTCGGTTTGAGATTTCTGCGGATGAAGAGCTTACTCCCAAAGTAAGCTTTCATAGCCGCGACACCCATGCGCAAATCCAATGCCATATGCTTCCGTTACATTTTGGCTACATTTCTTATGCTACTGTCTTATATGTGACAACTGATAGTCCAACTTGGTTACACATCTTAAATTCTTAGGAGAGCGGCTCATATGTTAAAGAAGCCTCGAAAGTGTAGCATATTGTTCTTTAATTTTTATAGTTGCAGTAGCGTTTATGGTTAATTAAGCGGTTCTTCTTGTTTACAAGAAGAGTTAGAAGTTACGTAACAATTATTATATAGGCCTAATAATAACTTATAGTTGCATTAATAAACACAGCCAAAGACATTTTGATCTTTGCCTGTATGTATCGTGTTAAACACTTTATTAACAGGACGTTTGGATTAAGGCCATTTAAATGAATGTATGTACATGTTTATTTTGTTGACATTTTTTAAATGTTGAGATGTATCTGGTTGATTTTTGTTATTATGTATTATTTTTTATTGTATATGTATGACCTTAACTGATAACACGCATTTACACTGTCTTGATCCTTTATTAAACCATCTATTTTTAAACTGTACACTTATTAAGTTTTATTGTGAAAATAGTTTTACATTGTGCTTGTGTAAGTCGTGATGCCATATTTATTCATTTTATTTATTTTTTTATTTTCGCTGCTTGGTCCTCAGAAGTATAGCATTAAGTAACCTGAAATTAATTGTCAAATCTATGCAGTAAATTCCGCCATTTTAATAGATCCTGTATTATCTAATGAATTAAACAACACGGTATACGGCCTGTTTTCTAGATATTACACCGTTTTTTATTAAAATAAAACAAATGTACTTTCCTTTCGGTATCAAATTTAAATAAAACCGATGATTTTTTATCCATTTCAATCCGGGCACATGTACGTTTTCCTTAGTAATTATTTATTTCTGAAGGACATCCCATTTATGCCGCTGAAAATTGTCCTACAGCAATATCGGTGAAGTGTCCCCATCAAAGCTACATCAGTAAGGCCGACTTGCACCCCCCAGGACACAGCTACATAGGCCCGTGTTTAAACATCATATTTCCCGTCAGAGAAACTATACGGCTGTCATTTTCAAATCAATTAAAATGGATCATTGATTTGTGAATAAGTGGAAAACAGGTTGTAAAACTGGTGTAATGAGAAGGATTGATTTTCTTTTGTGAGATAGTAAGCACGTGGCTTCACCTGTAGGATCGGCAATGAGAATACGTTGTCCAATATTTCAAAAACGATAGCCACTGATTTAAAATGCAACCCGAATTAAGATCAAATAATATTACTTTATTTGGTTATTCACTTTAAGACACAGCTGTAGTAATAGTTAACTGTATTTACAGGTATCAGATCTTCGTGCACGTTTGTAGGCATGTTTACTATTCGGGGTGCTCACTGCCTTAACTCCAAATTCTTCCAGGGACTAATCCTACAATAGGATAAACAATTATTGAAAATAGGAGTATCAGTTCAACTGAGGGTCCAAAGTATCTCGTTTAATTCTTTTGCACAGTACTGTGCAGTACTGTAATCATACCGAAAAAATGTAATAATACCGAAAAAATATTTATATACACACACACACGTTTCTTTTGAGCGTAAAAATAAATCGCTCACACGTGTCTGTCGAACGTCATATAACACACATATAACACGTCATATAACAAAGACCTATATTGTTGAACTTCTAAAGTAAAGTACGTAAAGTAGGAAGTGCATTAACTGTGGACCCCGGCAGCTTCACTGGCGTTCCTGTTCTGTGGTTCTGTACTAACCGGACACTTTTGCCTGTTTGTTTACAGCATGCATCTTTAGAGGCCTGTGTATGTATGCTATCTGAGTATTTATAAAGCATACGGTTCACATTTGGCTTTAACCTCAGTCTTTGCAAAGAATGTCAAATATTTGCGTTTCGTTGAAGAGTACGTTTACTCAACAGTACTCAACAGGGTGTTTTTTTTTTATTTTGATAATGATATATAGTTTTAACTTTAGTTTTGTGTTCTATTATGCAATAATACCTTTTAAATTGGCAATTAAGTTTCTTATTTCCTTTTTTGGTTACTTCTTGAAAGTGAATGTTGCGTAGTATTGACTAGGGCAAAGTCGTGAAAGTGATAAAAGTGACGCCATATCGTTGCAAGCGCGCAGGCAGAAGGAAAATAATGAATAATCTGGAATTTTTAAGAAAGTAGACAATATACTGAAAAATCATCAAAAGCGTTGTCCCTTGTTTGTCATTGCGAAATGTGGCTATAAGAGTCTTCATTTGGAAAAAAAAATAAATCGCTAATTGTGATACATACAGTTATGCGTCGCATCTTATATACTTATAACCGTAAGGTTAAAACGGCGCTGAAAAATCCCGATCGGCTAACGAGACACAGTGGACGTGAGCTGCCGTAGTGCACCACGTGTATCTGGTGTAAACAAAGCGACTGCGCACCCAGCCGCATTACGGTACAGTGCATATCTAACTGTAACACCCATAATACTCCCTAGCAATAATACGCATTTATGTATTTACCTTACTTTTGTCTCTCTTATATAAAGTATCTTGGCTATGTAGGCAGAATAGGTACAGGAGGCCTAAGTTATACGGGCTTGTATACAGTGTATATGACATTCGCATAGCGTCCAAATCGCGTGACGTCGCACCTGTAGGTGGACTGGCTTAGCACTGAATATTTTGTATTTTGACGGGAGTCGTTAGTACTAGTCTGTAATGATTCCGTTTTATGATTAGTTTTCAGTTGCATTGCATAGTCTTCAGTTTAAATACTCAAAAAAATGAGTAATACAGTTGAGGAAAAACATTTACAACTTTCTAATTAAACCCTAATATTACGCCGACCCTCACTGTGCCAGTTTTGGTAAAATATTACAATTTTATAACAAACAGTCATCAGCGAATTGTCTATTCAGTTCCTTGACAGTACTAACATGAGAGCTTTAAATTTAATTTTAAGATTCCTTGTATCAATGCTGTTCTGTTTTAAAGATATTTTCCAGGGCCCGGTTTCCCAAAACCTTCTTATCGCCAAGTAATTCTTAAGTGGTACCTTAACCTCTCTCTTAACGTTATGGAACGATTCCCGAAGCGTTCGTACACGAAGTATATCTTAGGTAAGTCGCACGTTCGTAAGGTTGGTCCGGACCACTCTTAAGAGTCTTCTTAGCATGCTAACAGTGTGCGTTATCGGGAAACCGGGCCCAGATCACTTTAAGCAGACAAAATCACAAAGCAAAGTCTTGAAACCTTAAAAGCTTCCAGAATCAGTCAGGCACACTATATTAATAAAAAATTACTTTCACCATCACTCACAGCATCTTCTGAAACCAATGTACTGAAGCATACACATATCCCACAAAGACATTTCTGAGATACTGCAATAACAGAACGCGTTTCACTTTTCAGTTTTTCAGTCTTTATTTTTGCACCTGATTTTATGTAATTGTTTGTACGGATTTGTCAATAGGAAAGATGCTGGGCACAGTGTAAATAATCAAGCCCAAAAAATTATTTTACTGGGAAAAATACAAGCTACTTTAATATATTAATATTGCCGTCAGTGACAAAAATATCACCCTTCTGCACAATCACTCTGTAAAATGACTGCCACCAGGCATTATTTACAGGCACCACAATGCCGGCCAGGACCTTTTCTGGGTTCTATAGTCCCAGATACAGCGTAACACCAACGATACGACATCAGTGCCTTTTGGGAGCATTTGTTATGCATTGAAATAGATATGTCACAATAACTGGATACAGTCTTTCAATGATACTGTATCATTATTACGCTTAATTGGGTGCTTACTGACTTCCTAGAGTAATTTAGATTGATTATTATGGTGTCGGGTATTAAAACAAGTCCCTTCATCACCGTGAACATTTGTACTCCCAGGTTTAGATGTTTGGATCAGTTGTCATAACAATACCTGCTACTGTGGGAGACAGGGCAGCTTCTCAAAGATGGGCAGCTTCTTAAATATTTGAAGTAGCTTAAAATAGGAGATGGCCAAAGGAATGTCTTGATGCTGATATCATACTGGTGAGTTCAAGCTCAGAAAATAAACACTGGGTCAAAACTTAAATAGAGGCTGTTGCTGGAGAATATTTAACTGTATCATTTACTAACAAATCATACACTGCTAAATATTTAATGGCTTTCCATGCTTCCTTCTTTCCATACCAAGTTCAACACAGATAAAAAATCAATATATAACTGAAATATTGGATTTCTGTGCATTATATAACCAAAATAAATTTTGAACGTCTTCATGGTCCAGTCTTCATCAGAGTCCAGGGAAATGTCCATTGGACATATAAAGTAGCAGAGTAAGGGGGGCTGAACCCCAAACCCTATCTGCCACCCTATTCTCTGTATGCCACAGATTTACCCTCTAACAGCCATGAGCACATCTCTCCCGGCAGTGACACTGAGACTTTCCTAATTATCATGCTAGTGATACAACACAACAGTGCGGTAATAGTAATCCCACTCAGCCTCACACAGAGGGTGTGGAGAACCTATAGGGTTTCTTTAATCGCACGTACAGATTTGCAGTTATGTGGGTGTACATAGCATTTGATATACTGCAACACTTTGATGTTAAGAAGTTCTGAGGTCTAAAAAGAGATGAAAAACTTCTCTGGAATCTGTTTATTCACCGAGTCTGATAAGTACATCAAATTTGCTTTGATGCATGAGGTACAAAATGAAACATATGTTGAGACAGACATACAGTATGCGACAATAAATAGCATAAAAATTCAGTAGAAATTAAGTAGAAATATAAATGTGCAAAACAGATAAACATAGACGTATAAATAAAGGCGAGATAACCAATTATATAACTCAATTAAAAATGTGATATGAATAGTGATTCCTCATCAGCATCCTTTTTCTTTGACTGCTTGTTATACTCATGGTTCTGAAGCCTATAGTCTACGGTTGTCCAGCTCCAGTCCTGGAGGGCCGCAACCCTGCACATTTTTGGGTTTACCCTCATTTAACACACCTGATTCAACTCACAGCTCATTCTGCTAATTACCACACAGGTAATATGGTGGAACAGGGAAAGAACTAAACTACACAGGACACCGGCCCTCCAGAACTGGAGTTTGACACCCCTGACCTAAGTCTTTTAATAAGTGGTGCTGAAGGTTTTAGAACAGGGGTGTCAAACTCCAGTCTCCAGTCCATGATAAACGATTGAACTGAAGAGCTGTGTGGTAATTAGCACAATGAGCTGTGAGTTGAATCAGGTGTGTTACATGAGGGAAAACCCAAAAATGTGCAGAGCTGCGGCCCTCCAGGACTGGAGTTGGACACCCCTGCTATAGGCACAAAGCAGGAAACAAGCCAGGATGGGGCGGCAACCCACTGAAGGGCACATTCACACCTATGGGTAATTTGTTAACGGCAATCAACCATAGCACTGGACTGTGGGTGAGGGGATCAGAGCACCTGGAGGAAACCCCACAACTGCATGGAGAGAACATGCAATCTCCACACATGGAGCCATGGTGGAGAATTGAACCCAGGTCCCAAAAGTGCAAGGCACCAGTGCTAACCACTGCACCACCATGCAATGAACCCCTCAGTTTTTAATTAGCTTTATCGATCCATTCAATATTTTCTTTAGGACCAGCAATACAAATTTATGAAACACAGGAATATTAATGTTTACAATATTTGAATACTCAAAGAATATTTAATATGGTGTGAGTTATACTGTTTACAAAAATCTTATCGTAATTTGACCTCTAAGAATGCTGGTGTGCCAATAGATACAAATAGCTTTTGTGTTACAGTCTTACAGTATTGCTAGTGAATGCATTCAGCTATTCTGAGATGACTGATTGGTGTAATACCATTCTTTCTAACTTTAAAATCATAGACAGCATATTATACACTGTATGAATAAATGTTAAAACCTTAAGAGTCCTATGTGATTCATCAGGTTAGGCCTCCGTACCTGTGATTGGAAGCTGGTTTGAATCCTGTCCTCGGAAGAACAGTCAGCAAAATAGTTACCTTTGCGCTAGGCCCTTGATCACTCTAAATGGCAAAGTCTGCACTCCGTCCCTAAGCTTCACTCCTACCTGTGTGCATGTCAAATAAGAGCAAGTTGTATATGTGAAAAGCATTGCAATGAGTTCATGCAAAAAAAAAGATTCAAGCTGAAATATACAAACAGTTAAGTTGGTTGTAGAGCCAAGTCTATGCATTACATATTGAATCAGGTTTCAACACATACTACAGTATGGTTGCATATACAATACAGTATATTTCAATCTGCAGTTTTTGAATTTGAAGAAATTCAAGTGTTCAATCCAAAGTTACACCCTTGTCATTTTCAGACTCCACTTCTAACTCCCCCACATTCTTGTGGAAACACATAAGCTTTCAGTTCCTGAATAAAACAATAATACCAGACAGACTAAGTCAGTTTTATATATCATTGCTCTAGGGCTGGGTGATATATCTATCTATCTATCTATCTATCTATCTATCTATATATATATATATATATATATATATACGCACACACACATCAAATCGTGATTATGAGCATTTATTTTATCATCAGTTTGAATATCGTGAAATAGCCTAAATATTTCTTTTGTTGCATTAGTAACAGTTATAATGCAGTATTTTCACATGCACATTTTATCATTATACCTGTCACATGTTCCATAATAATTAGTAAAACAACTTGGTGTTCATAATCAGAAAAAAACACCTGTCATATTTGACTGTTTTTTGCATATGACTTTTAGAATACTGTGATAAACGTTAATATTTTGAAAATCTATGATTTTAATATTTTGAAAATCTATGATTTTTTATGGCATATCGCGGCCCATCCTACACTATTAGCCTGAATGAACTCTTAATGGAAAGCCATTCTAAAACGTTTTTATTTCGGAGTCACAGTATTCGCATGCATACAGCAGTGCACTTTTACATCGCTAAATGTACCATCCTGGGATTCGCCGTGCCCAGCTGGTATTCCAGTGAGTGCCTGACATTTTTCATGTTGCCTCTTTCTTATAGTGCAGATACATTACGCAGACAGTTCGCAGTTATTGAAAGCTTGTTGGCGTATAGTTCTTTTTTTTAGGTGCCGGTGTTCTTCTCAGACTCAGTATTGGGTTTCGGCTCCGGGTCCCTTAAGCCCCATTAATTCAGTGTCTCCGTCCCGCTAATGGCCACGGCGGGCAGGATGGGAGGCGACCGGCAGACTTTCTGTCTCGGCTTAGCCAGCGCAGGAGCGCTTTTCCGTCGCGCTGTGCCAAGGTACAGACGACCTTCTGGCTCCTCCACTTCTGGCGTCTCCATCACTTTAGCCAACAGAAATCCATCGGAATCTCTAGCTGATCAAAAAGACGCCGATGCTCGCACACCATCTGCGCCCGGTTCGGGGATATCCATAACCCTGACACGCTCTTAAAGTTTTATACGCGCTATTGATTAATGTCGCCGGTAACTATTAAGGACACCGTACTCTATTAAGACAGTTTCGAGTTTCGTAAGGGAGGTCTGGGCGCTTCTACATTCTGACAGAGCTTCGCTCAGCTCAAGTGTTGTAGAAACTGTCAGCACTTTTTTTTTTCTTTTTGGTGTAAACGGAAAGGCTGCTGACTGAACACGTGGTTTCATTTTAGTTAGCATGGCTGGTTTTCTGCCCACGTGGTATTTCGCGCCCAGCCCCGAAAATCATCATGTTTAAAATAGAAATCCATAATACCGGCCAGATAAACTAAAAGCCAAAATAATTATCGTGCATCCTAACAATTGTTAATTTAATTATAAATTTATTATCATCTATCTTCCAACCACTTATGATGGGATAGCCGAGAACTTATGCCAGGCGGCACAAGGCACAAGCCGCACTGCATAAGATACGAGAGCTTCTATTATAGTTACTCAAAATCAGAAATGAATGCTCTCTACATCCGAACTAAATGCTCTGAACCATTAACAGAGAGAAATGCTTTTATACTGTAAGGCCCATTTAAGGCTGCATAGATAGTCAGGACGCTCTCTGTTTTGGCTGGAGTCGCGAGTCCGTTCGGCTGTCCATGGTATCATTCCCTAATGTGCTTTTCCCGCATCCCTCGATACTTCTCGTGTTTCGTTTGTCGTGGTTGGGCGCGCGAGATACTTCCCTCACCTCGTCTCCCGAAGATGGCACACAGCTGCCATTTCAGTTGACGTCTCTCACTCGCACCGACCTACAGCGAGAGCCACACACACCTCCGCAGGGCTTATTTAGTGTCTGACCGGCATGTGTGTAAGTACATTGTGTGTTAGTGGGTCTGCAAACACATAATGAATATGCAGTTGATTCATCACTGGGTTTAGATCGTGGACCTGATAAAGATATTACTGTGGAACTCAAAAGTCAAGACATTTTTATATAGATGAAACAAGCCAGGCTGTTTTAAAAGTAGGGTTTAAAAAAAATGCTCACTTTGAGCAGTACCTTCCCAACACATGGATGTCTGAAATACTGAGTTACAAAATCGGAAGGATTTCTCAGTGAGGAAGGCGCATCGGCCCTCTTTGGAGGTGTGTGGCTTCCACAAACATGACCCCAAGGCTGGTTACCACACTCTTAATGGGCTCTTAATGTCACAGAGCACTTAGGAATTGCTGAGCTGCAGAGGGAAACTTAAAACACATCGTTGACTTTAGACATTTACCCTATGACCCTCTGGTCTGTGACGAGGCAGGTGTCAGTCACAGCACCTCACTTTGCCATCACCTGATTGTGATTATGCTGTTTTGCAGTGACAGCCTGAGACAGAGTGACATGGGTTTATACTTTGATGACTATAATTTCAACAAACCAGTCGCACCCAAACATAACTGGAGGATAAAAACTCTCGAAAACACTTTGTAAAATATCCAAATGTACAGTGCTGGTGGACATATAAACAGGAACAGAGCAACTGTTGGAAAGTATTTTGATTTAAGAAACAGATACTGTTGTCAAAGAGGGGAATGAAGAAACAGGTTGGCATACCAGGGTAAAATGAGGGAAGATGGGTGGGATCTATAGGCAAGAGAGACAAATGTCAATTCCAAATCGCTCCCCAAAAGTCAATGTTGGGTCACAAACCATGAAAACGAAAAGAGGATTGATTTGGGAAACAAATCAAGAAACTTGGGAGGGAAAAGTTTTACAAAAAAACCCGGGGAAAGCAAATGATGTAGTAAGGATGATAAACACAACAGAGTATAAGCAGACTCATGGTATTCAAATGTTAGGTCTAGATAGTGGGTTATGGCCAACAAGGAGGAGCCATGAATAGTTACTCAAACTTACTTTGAAGGGGAGGTGTGTGGTGCTTGTGCTCTGTGTCCACGCTCAGCTGGTTGTATGCATCCCAGCAGAATAGCCATATCACTGTTGGTCCCTTGAGCAAGTGCCTTAATTCCCCTGCTCTAGGGGCACTGAACAGTGACTGACCCTGCGGTCTGACTCCAAGACTTGCTCTCACCTGTTTATACATGTGTGTTGTGCCCCTTAAAGGGGATAAAATGGGATACGTGAAAACTACCCAAATTCCCCAAGGGGACGGAAAACTTCCATTATGCAATTTGATAGCCCCGTGCCCCAGTATCACTGAGGTAGGGAGTTGTCCTGTGCGTTGATCCCTCTCCATGCATAGTATGGAAGATGGCTGCCCCCTCTGCAAAGCAGCCCAAGTCCAGACAGAACTCCTCTCTGTGGAGGTAACACCAGAAGCCCTGGAGGAAATTCCAGTAGTGCAAGACTGTCTCAGGGGTCCCCTGTTGGGATGGGGTGCCACAAGTCCTGGGTGATCTTGATGGAAACGTCTAAAGATCTGGGTCGGGGATGTCACGTCAAGGAATCCAGGACCTCTTATCAGGACTGTATCCAGTCCCCCAGGTATTCCAGGCCCTGGAGAGAATGTGTAGTCAAATATCTCGTTAATGTTGTATAAGGGTTGGTCGTTTTGGAGCCTAGGACATTCAGGACTCGCAGGAATGGACTGGTTACCACAAGTTTGGGCATAAGATGGTAGTTTACTGCGTTACCTTCAGAAGATTCAATGTGCAGTCTGCAGAGAATGGGTACGAGGGACATATGGGAATTGGCAGAGGCATTAAATATCCAACTACACTCTGTCTTGGTGACTTATTTTGAGCACATATGTGGCATTCCTTACATATTATTCAATGTCTCTCTACTGAAAGTGGAGAGATACGACATGTTCTCTACATTTCAAACCGGAGGGAGATCTGTTTACCTACTGTAACAGATTTCAAAGAGAAGGTGGTACAGACATCTTGTTACCTGGGACCTCTTGAGAAGTGTTTTTTCAGCTTTAGTGTTTTTGGAACCAGATTGGTGATTGATGATGAATTGTAACCTCGAGAAAAATACCGACCATCGGGCCTGTCGTTATGCCTCTTGACGCTCTGAAGGTATTCTAGGTTCTTGTGATCATTTATAACAAACAATAACAATGGAAAAACTTCCTCCAGCAAAAATCTCCATTGATCTAAAACAAGTTTTATAGCTACTAATTCTTGGTTAGGTTCTGTGGATGGGAGTTTTTTTTAAACTTAAATGGATGACCTTTTTATTGTGACAGTTTTGCCCTCACACCAACCTCTGAGACATCAAACTCAGACAATAAATAGCCTGAAGGCTTCAGGTTGGACCAGGATTAGACTACCGATAAACAGAGCCTTCAACTTGAGCGGCAGGCAGCTTGAGGGGAGGTGTTTCAATTCATTTGACGTGTGGCTCCCTTTAGGACATCAGAGGTAGGAGCTGCTATTGAACTAAAAACTCTAAAACGTTTCTGGAAAATTTAGCAAAGCCTAGAAACTTTGTACCTCTTTCAGTGTTAATGGCATTAGCTAATTCCTTACCATCTTTCCTCCTCAGGCCAAAAAATGACACAGCAGGGGCGTGGATTTCTTTTTCCAGTCTGATCTAAAACTTATTCACTAATAGGAGTTACAATACAGCTCTGACATTCTGCATATGAGAATCTGGACCCGACACATACAGTATATCAGTACATTATCAAGATAAGCCTCTACAAACGTGCTTAGGATATTTCTTAACACCTTATTGAGGAAATGTTGACTGATCCACATGGCATAACAAGGCACTCATCATGTCCAGTAGTGGTCTGGAAAGCAGGCATCCATCCATTGACCTTCACAAATCTAAACCAGATTTTAAGAACATGGGTATTGGGTTCTGGTTCTCAGTAGTCCGCAAGGGGCCACAGATGGCTTATTGATTGTCTAATTTAGTGGAGTAACACGACAGAAAACTGAAGTCATTGCTTTTGGTAGTGAAGAGGAAGTCCTTAAGGTAAATGCATACCTTGACTCTAGGGGTCAAACAACTAAAAACCAAGTCAGGAATCTTGGTGTGATTCTGGA
>JAODKN010000016.1:11070694-11082898 GCA_026774425.1 Petrocephalus zakoni | reverse complement strand
TTTATGTAAAGCACTTTGAATTACCTTTGTGTATGAAATGTGCTATATAAATAAACTTGCCTTGCCTTGCCTTGCCTAGTAATGGCATTTAGGTGTCTATAGTCTATGCACAGTTGAAGTTCTCCATCTTTCCTCCCTTACAAAGAAAAAAAAGGCCCCAGCTAGAGATGTACACAGATGGATGACGCCCAACTAGAGGTTCTCATCAATGGAGTATTCCATAGCTGGCAGAAGTATAAGTATTCTGCACAATAAGTACTGATCACACATACAGTCTTACATACATGGATCACACCGTATAGTTCTGTATATTAAACACGCATCACAAGTCTTACATATAAGATCAGTTCTATGTGACTTAGCGTACCGCTATAGGGTGACGGCACCACTCCAGTGCTTGCCATTGCCCTGGGGACGCATGTCACTGTGACACTGCACGTTACAATGCAAATAACATCCGATTCATTAAGGCATGAAACCGGAGCGGACCTGTGGCTGTCTGGACGCCCTCCGAGGGGCCACAGATGGCTTATTGATTGTCTAATTTAGTGGAGTAACACGACAGGCATATGGAAATGGATGGGGGATAAGGGAGTTTGAAGAACCCCTGCTAAAGTGAAAAGAGGAGGCCGGGGGGGCACATTTGGGGTGGGGCTGAAATATAAAGCAAATCTTTGTGAAAGCAGTCTGCCCATCACTGGAGTCACTGCAATGCCTGAGATGATTTTAGGTGGAAATGCAAAAGCAGATTTACTGCATCAATATATGTTATGACATTTTTTATTAATATTAATAACACTAATAGAGATATTAATTTCTTACTAATAGGCAATAGTTTCATGAGCCGAAAATATAACAATTTTGGTAATATCTCAAGAAACTGTTAATGACCTGTGCCCTTTGGATATTAGATTTGTCAGTTTAGGAGGCAAATAATGACAGCAGCTAATTCTGTTTTGTCAATAAAGAGGAGCTGAGCACCCCCCCTGGTCAGTTACAGGCCTGCGCCACAGTCACCACTAATAAAGCGCCTGTCACTCCAGCTTCGCTGGTGATCACAGTGTTGGCCGCATCTGCTAAGAGCATCTTGGGCTATCCCATGTCATAAAGGGCCGTCCCAAAAGAGAGGGCAGGTGTATGAACCTTGCCAGCACGCATGGGAAACCCAATTCCCACTGTCACAGCGCGGAAATCTGCCAGCTGAATGGGAACACGGGGAACTGGACAGACATCAGAGAAGAATCAATGGTGCAAACTCCAGGGACCGCAGGAACGAGTCCAGATGTAGGTGGAAATACGGCGGTAGATCCAAGGGGCTGAAGTCCATATTAATATGGATAGTGCAGGTCGTGCTGGGGTCGTAGAGGAGGTCAAAGGGTCTTTCTAAGAGCTTTAGGTACCTGTAGTTGAAGGCTGTGGGGCTATTTCAGCCGTCTGCTGAAAAAAACCACAGGGAACGCAGACAGGACGCCTGTAGGGGAATCCCCTCAGCTTGTAGGATCAATACTTTGTTTTTAGCAGCACATTATGGGCACATTAGCAGGACTCAGTGGACAGGCTTTGCGTGAGAGCTCTTTCATTAATGAACACGGCAGGAAGTGCTAGGTGGTGCCCGCAGCGGGACGGGCGTGGCTGCCGCCTCATTGGCCAACCCCTGGCCTTGGGGATCGACTATCTCTCTCCTGATTGGCTGCCCACATGCAGCCACCTGAAAGCTCATCAAAGTTTTACTACAATCCCCACAAAGGAAAGAGAAGGAAAACAAGAGACATGTTTATTATTAAAAAAAAATGTTTCTAAAGAATCCATATCATTGATCAGTAAGCATATTGTAAGGCATTTCCCCCTTTGGTAGCGAGCACGTGGCTTGTATAGATAACATACAATCCATTACAGACAAGAGCAAGTTTAAAGAAAAAAAAAATATTGGGCACATGGATTTTATATATTTATATATTCACCTTCTCTTTATATGGGAAAATGACTGATATATTAACAATGAAGAAATTCAAACACTTGCTGAGTAAACTGCACCATTGACTACATCTATGCACATCTATGCATTGTGCTGACAGTGTCCAGAGGGTTTTGATCATGTGGCAGTGGTGAACAGGTTACAGGAGCAGTTGGACCCCTGAGCATCCTGGCCCCTGCAGGCCATGAAGATAGCGGAGTCCCAAAACGAGTATACTGAGTGTATTTCTGTTCGCTAGACATATAAGCACAAACACATGCATGCATTAGTTCAGTCCCAACTTTGATCAGCCAGAGTTAAGCGCTGATTACATTACTCTTTCATGAGCCAGAGTAATCAATGAAAACTGGAGTGACCAAGCAGGCGGGCATCCATTTGGCACAGGGACCACTGCTGTTTTGGAGTTTAAGGATGAACTCCTGCATATCCTCACCATACTGTTCATGTCCAATGGATGCAACACAAGATGAGGGTCTGTGTAATCCTTTGATGAATCTACAGACTAGGATGATAGAGTATGAGAGGCTTTTGACTCTCAAATTGATCTGTGTAACACTGAATTTAACTTTTTCTTGTTGAAATAAATAGCAAGATATTTTTCTTCACATTACAACAAATCTTTGCTGTCATTCACATGCTGAGTTACTGATTCTGTTATCCTGCCTATCAAAAAAAATCCGAGTAAAGTTGCGGGGATGCGTCATTAAGCTGAAGTGCATTTCCTGCTCATTTTAAATCCCATTGCAGACAGGCTGCTGCCGGACAGGAACACGAGCTGACTGCTGGTATCTCTGGGAATTCCTTGAGTTGTCATTGGGGCAGTGTCCTTTCAGACAAGCAGGCTCGGCCCTTGGGTGGCCTGAGACATGCCAGCCTGAAAGTGGACTCTTATTTGGCTGGTTGTTTCTCGTTCATGGTCCTCACAGGTGGTGGTGGTGGGGGGGGCTTGGTCACACAGGGAGTTCTCTCATACAACTGAATTTGAAAGTTCTGACAGCAGTTTTCCCAAACCAGAGAATCCCCCGCCACCCCCAACCCTAAATGGAACAGAGAGAATAAACATTTATGATGCATCACAAAAGAAATTTTAGCTGTGCACTTTTCTTAATACGTCAATAAGTCCAATATTCACTCTTTTTTGGCGTTTGTCCATTATAATTACCTGCAGTACTGTTCCTGATCAACATGATAGCATAATGCAGGAGTGGCCAACATTATCCGCAAAGGGTCAGCGTATATGCAAGCTTATGGAATAACATTTAGGTTGACTGTCCCGTCAGTCAGCTCATTCATGTAAATAATGGCATAGATTCACACAGAAAAGCTCTTTCAATTACAAGGAATACAAGCCCATCAAACCAGGTTTATGGCTTTTGGGACACACAGTGATACCGGGACCATTCCTAGCTGATCAACATGATAACAGACAAATGAGTTACATCCCTACGACTTTACTGCCAGAATGGACTGCACTATCAAGAAGATCTTTGTCAGTTTTAATTAAATGTACATGTGTAGAAAAGGACAGGGCACTGAGCCAGGGGATCCCTTTGATGGAACGCCAGTCTGTCTCAGGGTACCTATATACACGATACATTTAGACAGGTCAATTCACCAAAGCCTGGAGAGAAACACTGACAACATTACAAAGAAAGACTTGCTACAACACAGGTAAATAAGGTTAGAGAAACAAGACACATTTGGGCAACATAAAACAATCAAGGTAAACGAGGGAATGGAAACAGGTGCATAACAATGTGGGAATAGGAAGTTGATGCAAGGGATTCTGGGAACTGGGGTCCACCACAAACAGCTATCGGTGTCTTTTGGGGGGCATCAGAGTATCGGGAGCTATTGTAATATCTGGGGCTGTAAGAGAATACATCAGGTCAGTTGTGCTGTGTAAACGTACATCCAACAGCCCAAATTGTGTCTGCACTGCATGCAGCTCAGCATTTAGCTGATAGACATGACTCCTGGGATCAGCTTGAAATTTGGAAACAAACAAAAAAATGCCATTATTTCATCAGTGCACAAAAGCGAGAGAAAAACATATCTATAAATAAGCTGAGCCTTGGGGATGTTTTGGTTTCAAATATAGAGCACTGCAGAAAGTCTTTATGTTTTTAGTTAGCAAATGTACGGCATCTCAAGAATGTACAGTATTAACACAGCACTGTAGAGATCCAGTACTTCCACTGGGCTACGGAGTTGTGTCTAATATTTAATAATAGTCAGACTGATAATTTAGAAAAATATGACACATGCGCCAGCACGGTGACGCATTATACAGCACTCACAGGTTCAGAGTCTGGAGATTATTCCTGCCAATCCGAAATAATCTGAAAAGACAAATAATCATATTTCAGGATATAAAAAATGAGGCTGAGTTGATACTACATAAAAAAAAAATTAATACATAAAGAAATACAAAATACCAAAAGAAATAGACGTTTGCGGTTTATACCCGAGATTATATATTCACATATACTGTGCACACATAACAACCGTATATACACTTGGATTTATTTGGCTCTGCCATGTAAAGTGCCTGCAGCCATCAGACAGCCATAGTAAACGTGCACTTTCCCCGCTGCGCCTTGCTCTTTCCTGTCTGTTATCAGCTGGTATTAAGGGCAGCAGTGCAGTGCTGCCTCATTCCCCAGCGCGGCTGAGCCGGACGGCACACCGAGGGTCACGGGAAAGCAGGCTGGAGCAGCAAGTGAAATAAAACACAAACATCAGACATAAAACAAGCACAATATTAAACGATTAATAACATTAAGGAAACAGTTCAGTAAAACGTATAATTTAGCCCAGCAATCTGTCTGAATGTTAACGACGTGCCACAAAGCATGCTTGGATGGAGATCCTAGAGCTTGGAATAGGCATGTGCAGAGGGCCCAGTATCTGTATTTCTATCTGTATTTGCTGAGGCAGCAAAATTATTTGTATTTGTGTTCCAATAAAAGTGTAAATATGTATCACAGTCCCTGATTGGGATTTTCCCGCCGTTTTAACCTTACGGGACCTCGGACGCATGTTCTGTTAGTCACTGGGCAAAAGGACATTAAGCAGAACATAAATATATATAGTTATAAGCTGAAAGATGCAGCCTTGTTAATACAGTGTCATATTATTATGCAACTTTTAAAATGTCTGCTAATTGTTATTTTTCTCCGCATTGCATAGCAATGTACTTTTTCATGCACTTTGCCCATATTTCATGAGTCTTCCTTGTCTTCCTGTTACATCAACCCTAGCAGGCAGAGCACCAATACCCACCGCGCTTTGAGTTGTAAGGAACACCAACTTTTATACATGCTTTTTTTTTATGTGGAGTACAGGTCCAGCATTCAGCAGTATTACATCTTACATTGCCTTGATTTAATTTTTTTCTAAATTTTATTTTAGTGTCAATTAATGGATTTTACTATACGGATGGGTTTAACCCTGAACGATGTTCAGTTTGTCTCTACACACTGAGAGATGCATGATAATGAATAAGAACCTGGTGGTGATTCTACTGTAAAAATGATGCTGAAGTCAAAGCATTTACTTTAAAGAAAATTTTACTTCAGGATTGTACACATTCTCATAAGTCATTTCTGGATGTTGTCTAATAGGTGTTGATAATTTGAATATTCATTTTGCTCATTGTGCCATAAATATGAGGCTGAGGCATCATGGTCAAAATATCATCATGTCAACAGATGACAACATTTTAATGAGGGTAAAACATGAACGTTTAGCAGGAACAACTTCATAATGATAATAATAAGTTATTATCAAATGTCTTGCCTTTATTTTGAAATCCTAAATTTGTATTCCTGAAAACTACCAAAACTGACCAAAGCTAACGAGGCCTTTCCTCGACAATACAGTAGGGTCATTTTTGCGTTAACATCTGGCCAAATTAATAACAGCTATGCTCTTTTTTCTATCTGGCAACGGCAGTTGTCTTGTCTTGTGTTTCTATCAAATCTGAGCCTTGAACATGTCCTTAGCAGCTCTGTAGTCACTCCATACTCTAGAAATGTGCTGGGAAAGAACGAAGTACTTATTTACAGGTGTACAGTATCTGGACCCATGAATGACTGAATGGTGACATATGTATCACATCTTGCATGTGAATGAGAATGAGAATGGACAGGACCAGACTTTTGTATGTCTATAAAAACGCAACCTTGATTTTTACACATAAGAACCTAATTATCCAGTAACCGAATACATTGAAAGATACACAATCTAAAGGCAGGATCAGAATGACTGGCCTTGTCTAAGTGAGCACCCTCTGGGAAGAGCTTGTTAGGGCATGAGAAAGCATCGTTATTCAAACCCAACCCAAGGAAATTCACACCTCGCTCTCTCAGCCATGAAGAACTGTAGGAACCATAATGTACCACAGCCAGAGAGCAGCCCACCATCTCTGTACATTTCTTGGATAGGAACCGTAATCCTTAAAGGGAAATCACATGGAAGAGAAAAGGATATTGAGCTAATTTTGTTAATCACTAATGGATGTCATTCTTGCTCAAATGTAGGGGTTCCCACAGCTTGTCCAAAGGCCAGTTTACAGCATACACAAATTTCAGAAACCAGCGGGGATTAGCGATTTCATAAGTCATTGTGAAAACTGATAATCTATACTTTATTTCTGGAAATTAACCACCCCACAGACCGGGGTTTGGGAACCACTATAACAGGAATTATTCTGCGATTTCTGAAATCACTAGCTGTAATCGTTAAGGTATGATTTTGAAATCACATTTCTGCACTGTGATACTTCTGCTGAAAGTGCTGGTCCTATAGTATGTGATTCTATTATATGGAGATAATGCTTCAAAGCTTAGCAGTGCGAAGGACACAGCCCACAAGCTAGGAAACAAAATACAGAAATGCTAATTTCATTACTCATGAAAACCAAAGCAAACGCCACAGCGGATTCCTACCACAGCAGACATGCGGGATAACATCTGAAATGACTGAATCTTGGTGGGTTTCCCCAAACCAGAGCAAACCGGATCCCCTAACCCCCCCCCACCCCCGAATCTGAAGTCACAAGGTTTGGCTGCCAAAGATCCAGTTTAAATTTAAATGTGCAGAGAAGCACCACTAATGCCTAAGAAAGAAACCGAGCTTATGAGTCTATTAGTGTCTGTCAGAGGCAGTAAATACTAAAGAGTGCTATATCAGAGGGAGCCACCGCAAAGCTGTGTTTCTTCATAATGCACATTTAATGAGCGGGCCGCTCCCCAGGGCAAATCACATCATTCAGACTGACAGGCTGTAGAGTGAGCTATGAATTATGGGGTATTGAAAGGGCTAATCACCCTTCCCGTCCTCCAGAAGATGCTCAGACCCACGCTCAGATGCAGGATTTGGAGGGATGGTTTGAAGGTAAAGCAATGGCCTGTGGCTTTAAGCTATGCAAAAAATCGCATGAATGCAGTAAAGAAAAATCCACACGCTCTAAAATAACGATTAAAAAGTACAGTATACTAAATACATAAACCAGTAGTAGTTTCATAAACCAGAAGTGTTATCATTATCAAGTAATATAATTATTTGGGACCACTGTTGTGGTCCATAGTTGACCGAAACGTTGTTATGTGGCCCATGAATATGAGAAGACCTCAAAATCAAGACATCAGCATTCACAAAGTAGCAGTAGATATAGACATCTGAGCTTGTGGTTTCTCAACACAGAGATAAGAACCATCTGAAACCTTGTATTTCAAAGCTTAATTTGATTAATTTTAAAGGGTGTTTTGTATACCATAACAAAGCAAAGGTCTCAAAATCGTAGATACTTTACATTCTAGTCTCCAATATTGCATTTGTTGTATGGTAACATGAGTAGGTGTGATTTTTGAAAACCGCTGTAATCATTTCTCAAGGTTCAGACAGTCAAGGTCCTCATTTATATAAAGTTATTCATGGTTGATTTCTGCTTTGTTCATTCAGCCACAACAAAATCATTTGCAGACTTGGTACGTTCTTATGTTACACTTTTTAACACTTCTGGAGACTCAAATGTTTTTCTCCTGTAATAAATCACAGATACACCGTAACTCTATTGTATCATGGAGAGACGTGCACTTGGGGGAAAACTGTTGAACTGTACTGAGGCCTGACTATATTGAAATCCCTAAGACTCACATCCTCTGAACAATGCCAATGCATTTTCATCCAATAAATTATAGGATTTCAAATGGCCTTGACCACCTCTGTCCCTCGTGATGATCTTTGCAGTTGCATGAATGTCCTTGGAGTTCTAGCCACTATCCATGTGGTCCAAAAAGGACATATCCTTTCAGGAAGTACCATAGACATCACTAACTCTTTTAAGCAGCCTTTCTCTGTAAATGAAGGTTTTGGAAATTCTCAGTGCATCTCACAGATTCAGAATTATTGTTATTATTCTTTTTTTTCAAACTGGCATGAAACAACGCCATTACATTTTTTTTCTCATTATTCACACAGCAAAAAGGAATCCATTCTTTCTGGAGTATCTTTCACAGCCTAGCTTTAATATCATTTTAAAAATTAGCAGTAAAAAGCATCATTATCCAGGGACATGCCAACAGTTAGCGTTATGAATTCAGAAGATAGCACCCAAACATGCTAACGTTATATCACTCAGAAACACACATGCACATGTTGTTATGAAGTGTGGAGAAATGGAAAGATAGAGTAAGGAAAACTGAATTTACCTGGTGCATATTTTTGCAGATATGCACAGTGTGATTATATGAATCACACATAATTGTATTATCACAGCCAGGACCACAGAACAGCCTAGGTCATGCCGCAGAAGTGAGTTATGTTATTATGTGCTGTGGTAAACGCCACAGGCCATTTAAACAATTATAGAGGAATTTTTCATTGGAAGTGATGAGCGACGATGACAGATTCTATGTTATCAGCCATCCCTAATCGGGGACAAAAGAAACCTCAAATCTGCTTGCTGAAGTGGTAATGAATGTAGATGTGTTGAAATGACAGGCAGATTAGTTCAAGACAATTTCCAATGCAGCCTGCATTGATGTTTGGTTGTTCCGTAGTATTAATGGGCAAAGTGACAGGCAAGCTGTCTGACAGTGTATTACAGCATCTAACTAGTTTACTACTACAGGTAACAAAATTATTTTTAAACGTACAATTATAATTATTATTTAAATGTTTACCTCATCACAGTGATATATACAGTAAATTACAGAAAAATTATTAGGCAACATTTGGTAATGGTTTACATGAACTGCACCTTCATATAATGCATTCATAGAACATTCAGTGCCCCTTCATAATGCATTCATAGAACATTCAGTGCCCCTTCATAATGCATTCATAGAACATTCAGTGCCCCTTCATAATGCATTCATAGAACATTCATAAGAAGCATGTAAGTATACCTTTATACATCCCAACATACTTACATGCCGCTGATAAATGTTCTATGAATGTATTATGAAGCTGCCTTGGATGTTATACAGATGCATTATAAAGACATTATGAAAATGCATGTTAAAGTATACATTTTAATCCAGGAGTGACAAAAGTGAAACACCAAGACCACTGTACATGGAAATGGTTCAGCTTCCTGTAACACTGATGTGGTTTAAAATAATCCTGCATACTCCTACATGGTCCTGTGACGTCCTGCATAGTCTTGCTTAATCCTGCATTGGCTGGGTTGATAGGTAAGCTATAACTGTTGTAATCATGGCCCAGTGTAGACCCAGGCTGTGTTCACACTCGACTTTCCTCACTATCACTGACCTGCTGTCCACAGGAAACTCTTGGATTTCAAGGTTGCCTATCATCTGGCCAACAGAACTGAAATTCAGGCCATTCCTTGGTGTATCGTGCGAGCCCGTCTTCCGCATGTTCCCCTCGACCTGACAGCTTTATCATCTCAGATGAAGAAGAGGGCAGGGAGTGGAGGCTCACAAGAGCTAACACAAGGCCACCAAAAAAAAAACCATGCCATTCTGAAATTTCATACCAAACCGGCCTGATACAATCCATTCACGTGCACACTTTTAAAAGGGAAGTTATATTTCTAAGGATGCCCTTAGACCATAGCTAGCGTCATCTCACAAATGCAATGCGTCTGAAGCAATGCATCAAGTGCAATGCATCCTGCTGAACGTCAATTCTTAGCCAGACAGAGGGAAATAAAGAGAGAGAGAGCGAGAGAGAGAGCGAGAGAGAGAAGTTGCAGGGAGAGGAAGAGACAAGGACGGAGGTCACTGGTAACATTTCCAAACCCAGCCCCTGATCAAAGCGTGCAAGGCCTTGTCTAGACATTCTAGGTGTTACCTTTCAGATGGAATGTGTTCCAGGCCCACCTTCCGTCTGCGGTTCCAGACCAGGTCTTCTCTGAGCTGATCTGTGACTCATTTCAGCCACATTACAATACCTCGCCTATTCTAATGTATAAACGCTTCGCATAAACATAAACAGATCCTGCTAGCATTTCTCATGGCGCTTGTATGATTTTCCTTTTCACTTAAATATGCACCATGACTTGTGGAATTAGCTAATACGTTTTGGCAACAAATTTTCCTGTTAACCTAAATCGGGTCATTTCACGCCGCTGCCAAACCATCGTAGACTCTGAAATGCCTAAGGAAGTTAATCTCGGGGGTAATCCACCCTCCCTTTGATGCCTCGCATGACTCCAGGTCAGGGCTTCTCTGAGTCACTCTGCACAGAGAGACTACATCTCATGCTAAAGCTAAGGAGGTCACGTTTCTTTCACCTGATGCATTAATCAACCTGGGCGACCTTCTTGGTCACCGACTGCATGCTAACCACTAGTATCTTTTTTCATTTTCTGCAGCCAAATACAGGAATGTTCACTTTCCTAGGATTAAGCCTTCATGTCCTGAATAACTTTTGAAATATCGCCACTCCATTATTCTCACTTTGTCATCCTTCCAAAAGAAATTCACGAATAAGCCACAAAAAACAATGACATCAATACAAACATGGAACAAACATTATCCATTTTGCGGTACTGTTATGTCCTCATCGTCCTTCTGCAACATCTATGCTGAAACTATATTTACAAACCGAGCAACAACGCAGGTCTGTAAAGAGTTTAGAAATGACTGGGAAATTATATTTACCACATGAAAGCATCATGGGTCTCTCTGGGGCTCAAAGTAGCCCCCCATTTGTTGTTCTTGACGACTTGCAAATGAATATTAGTTGCTTAATAGCCCGAGTTACTACCCCTCAAGGGACACGGCTTCCTATGCGGTCCCCTGTGAGGTGGGGGAGGAAGCTGCAGTGTTTTCAGAGGAACTGGGGGGGTGGCAAGCACTCACAATTACTAGTAACTGCTCAGCGGATGAAGTCTTTGAAACCCAGAGTCGTTTCCAGGGCCCAGGTTCTGATGAACCCAAGAACACTTTTGGCTTGTCGTGAGCAATCAGGAGCTGATTCACGTTTAGAAAACACATTTCTTCATGCAGAGCCATTTACCCTGATTAAAGGTAATGGTCAATTCACACACTTTTTCTCCTTTTTCTGCAGCTGGAATTCCGTTTTCCTCTAGATACGCGTCACACCCACAAAAGAAGGGTCGTAGATAATTTAGCATAGAATTGTTTTCATTTACATGTTTCATATATTTACTGTTTCAGTGTTCTCTTTGATAGCAATTGTGTGGGTAGATTTGCTTGTTAGTCTGTTTAAAGGTAACAGTGTAAATGGTAAATGAAAATGTTGTTCTTTCAAGGGGTGAAATTATTCCACATGAAATAAATGAGCGCAGGGGAGAGCAAAACTCCCATAAGGTCTATCTTTTGATCTTAAGAGCACAAATTGATCCAAGGTGATGAATGTGTAATAGGTTATGATGGATGGGGTTTGGGCTGGGAGAGGGAGCAGTACCTCCATCCCAAGGCTAGCGTCTTGCCGTCCGGCCCACCATTGCGCCCGTTAGTCTACGGAAGACTTGGGGAAAATCAGGCTGAGCAAGGCGTTTAACTTGTATCGAAACAGATGCGGCTTCGTTAACGGCTCAAAGAGCGGGAAGTGTTACATTATAGCTCCTGGCTACTTGAGCCCTTTGGGGGATTAAAAGCGCAGATCATGTGTTAAATGATGACAATAATGAAGAGGTGAATAATGAGAGGGGAATGGTCATCGCAGCCTCGGTCAGAGGGACCGCATGGCAAAACAGAAACATGTGCTCCAATATACAAATTTCAAAG
>JAODKN010000016.1:11047438-11063234 GCA_026774425.1 Petrocephalus zakoni | reverse complement strand
ATGATAAAGGAAACCTTAAGCTTAGCTGACTTAGCTTAGAAAACCCAACAGATGTCCGCAGTAGCCAGCATTAGCCATTACCCAAGATACCTCCTTCACCTCTGGATGTTGCTGGGGAATCTTAGGATGAGCTACAGCTTGCAGAGTCATGCTTCCGATTGTTGATTCCCTGTAAGGCTTAAGCGACTGGGGGAGACTCTACCTGCTGCTGCTGATTGGCAAGAATGGCACCCTGCTTTACAAGGGCCAACTCAAACATTTTTGTTTCTGCTGGATCCATGGTGCGGCTGACTATTTAGTCATGCTTTGGAAATATTTGCAGTTCACACTGCCAGAGTTTGCAGGGTGAAACCCAATCATGGAAGGGAACCAATTAAATCCAAGCCATGGTCGAGAGGCGAGGTGAAAATGTCTACAAGGGATGTCCGGGAACAACCAGAGTTCAGAAACTAAACCGAAATGCGAAGGACAAGATGAGAAGCACAAGGAAATGCGAGTGAAAAACTGAAACAGTGAAAACCATCAAATACAAAACTCAATGCTGAAGGATTAGGGCTTGCTAGCAACAATCCTCAGCAGTCAATCTGTATCGCTCGCTTGCCAATAAAGTCGCACATGTCAAAAGACTGGGGAACACTGCGGACTTAATTTGACACAAAGGACGTCTGTGAGTATGCGATCTTGGTTCCACCTGCTGGGCCTGAGAAGTTGTGATAGACAGGGAAATTCACATATTTTGCCCCCGCAATTACTACAAACTGTGAGTCTGTTATCTTGAATGCTGTCAGTTTGCTGGCTTTTCTTGGACGCTGTAAATACTTTGCACGTTTGCAGAATAAAAGTGTTATGGAGAGTGGAACCACAATTACTGTGACTCACCATCATTATCAGCCCACGGTGTTTTCACTAACAGCATCAACTGCCAATCAGTAAGGTCCATTTGCCCTGAAACTGGTGATATAAACACCATGCCCTTAGGGGCAACTGATCGGGGCAGACAGCTCACATTCACACACCACTTGCAGCCTGGAATTATGCAGTTACTTTGGATTAGAGCGACCCAACTTGAGCCCAACAGTCCCAGACAAGGGATTGGGTTTTGGCCCAGGAATGGGTCAGTTTCTTTATATTCAACTTCAGGCTCAGTTGGATACAGGTTTGGATTAGTTTTGTAAGTAATTGTTGTAACAGTGTTAAGCAAAGCATCAAATTGTGGTTTGCTGTGTTCATAGGCACCGGAGGTGTCAATTTCAGTTCCAGAAAATAAAAATCCAGACCAGGATTTTGTTTCAACCAACTCGTTGAGCACTATGTGTCTATGACTCTTTATGCTCAACTGATTGGTTGAAACAAAATCCTGGTCGGGACTTTTACTTTCTGGTCCTGAAATTGACACCTCTGATAGGCACAGATGGCAACCCTCCTCAGAGAATGTACTTTATATACTGGCCTAGGCTCACTAACAGAGCTTTAAATGAGGCTGGGGAGATTGTAGTGCTTCTAGAGTACATGATCTAGGGCCAGAGCGCTCACTACAGAACTTCACAGTGCAGCTCAGTGATGCTATGTTCTTGGATTTGGATAAGCCAGGAAAATTTGGCCTGATGGTAACAGAACATCTGTCACCATATTTGTCCTCCTTTATTTGGATCATCAGAAAATACAAAACTCCAATATTATGTTAATAAATAATAACTTCCCAGTTAGTAAAGGTACAGTAGGCTGTCAGTACTTGACACACCTTTCTCATTTCTGAGCACAGTCGGAGTACACAAAGCTCCAAGCTGTCTAATTTCCGTGGGGTCTAAACAAACTCTAGTCTAGGTCAGGACCAGTTCAGCGTAGGGGCAACACATTCCAGAGTGTCACAGAATCGTGCCTTCAGCTACACGCTATCTGCTAGACGTAATCAGATCTCGTCAACGACGCGTCTGAATTCTTTTTCCCGTCTGCCAGCAATGAAACGATTTCATTGTGCAGAGCTGAGCCGAGTTCGCCTGTCCTGAAGTACAGAAATAAACCATGTACCCTGTGGGGGCGGGAAGACCTGTCCCATGGGTGGCGCACTGCACCGGGTTTTCAGAGTGACATTCGGCACAGGAGCTTGGCACGGTTCATAGAATACAGCCTCGGCTCCCTGCCGCCAGTTTCTGGTACTGGGTCCAGTTCAGATCAGATTCTGTGGGCCCACAGGAGTAACTTCGGATATAAGGACGAATATCGGTAACTAATAGTAGTAGAATGAGCAAAGCAGTCATACATGACAATAGGAGAACAACAGCATATTGCTGTCAATGTGCAAAATGCTTTACAGCTCAGAAGCTGTGTATCTAGTGACCGCAGACACTTCTGGGGAGTCTCAAAGCTTTCAGCCGGATGTGCTGAGTAAACAGTATTAAAATTATTCCTTAAATGAAAACAATGCCAAAGCCTTCACACGCATCAGCTATGAATTAGCCGGGCGTGACTGCCTCTCACATAAAAATAGATTTCTCTATGGCTTGGAAGTCGTACATTCCAGTTGTGCCATAGATTGATGCATCGACTTAATGCTAACAAATTCATGTAGAGCTGTAATGTGCAGATGGCTTTCATTAGGAGAAAGAAAATCAAGCAAACAGCAAAATGGCTGGGTCGTGACCAATTTGTTTTTTTGTGCTGCCAGTCATTACCTGCTCTTCACTGTCAGTACACTGAAGCTGAATCCCTTGTAGGCACCTTATGCCATGTGACTGGAAGATGTCACAGTCACGGAGGAATATTCTAAGCTTTTTGACTGTATCTGACCTGTCAGTCCTGGAGAGTGGTGGTTTCTGAGTGCCTCTGGCTCTAAATTGCTTTATTTACCTTGGTTGTGTGCAATTTTCAGTCAAGCTTCACTGGATTTCTGGTATCAAATTAGTAGCTGGATCGTTCATTAACTGAGAAGTTCCCCTGTCTTGCAGGACATTGAACCTTACAGAATGTAGGTTATATTTGTTTTCTGTTTATTAAACAGTACACTGTTGTTAAGATGGCAGTTTATGTATATGCAGGAGAAGAGTTTTGCTTGGGGTAGCAGATTGGGTCAGTGGGTAACACTGTTGCTTCATACCTCTAGGGTTGGGGTTGCCCTAGGATGAGCGGCCATCCCATCCCATCCAGCGTGTTTCCTGGGATAGATCTGAGCACCCCATGACTGTTTTATGAAAAATATGTATTTGTCTTTAATATTTCCAGAGAATATGCCCTTAAAGGACTTGATGGAATCAACAGATTTTTGGTGTTTATAGTTATTGGGGCTTATGTTTCTGGTTGCAGAATAACTGCTTCAATGGTAATTTCTTTTATTATAATAAAGAAATGAGCCAAGCTTTTAGAGTATGGAGCAACACTTTATTATGGCATGAACATCTATTGCAAAACAGGTGTGGTTTCAGGGTCAGAGGATATCCAGGGCTTAGCCCGAAAATCCGTAAGACTAGGTTCAACATTTAATGGATATCACTAACTAAACTTTAGCTAATGTTAGCTAACCAGCTATCTAGCAAATTTATCTCCAAGCGATATTAATTATTAACATTCTAGCTTATTAACATATTACTATATTAGTACGAGTACAGCTGTGGAGTGTTGCGTTCCGTCACAAAAATCAATTTACGATTTTGCATTCAGCTACTGCACCGGCAGTTGAAATCATGTGGGTTTCATACAGCTAAGAGGAACAGAACGGAGTCTTGAATGGTGAGCTGCGTTAATGTAGCTAACGTTTTTGTTCTACAAATGAAATTGATGTAGAATAATGCTAGTCTGTACAATATAAATTTTTTTTTACTTCTGAAAGATACTAATAAACATACATAATAATAAAATCTTGCAGAATTCTGCACACAATTTAATGCATAAATCTCAAAAGAAATTGTACATTGTTTTAGGATATTTATGCCATATTTACCTATACTGAACCTGATACTTATTATAGCCATATGTATAATACAGAAGAACACAGCTATCGGATGATCGTTACAGATGTTATTTGATTTTGTTTGTGTTTTATGAAGCAGAAAAATGTAGAAATGATTTCTTTATAAACTTAGCAGTTTAGTACTAGGGGGTCACTGGTCTCATTCGCCTCATTCTGGTCACATTTATAACTGTTCTTAGTGAGAGAAAAATCTGGCCCATAAAGCAACAAACTGGGTGGAAAATGTGGTACCTGTGATGCTAGTTTTTAAATTGTAGCGTCCATGTGCAGAGGCAAAAAAACAGCCGCTTTACACACAGATACACTGTATTAGTTTGGAGGAAAATTGACAAACTAGACTGTAATCTCCACAGCTGTTCACAGGGCCTATAATCACATCGGTGACCAGGTTTGATTTGTCTTGACGAAAGTCAGGAGTCCTCGCATTCGGTGTTTGTGCAGCATTTGGCCAGCAGCCTTGCTACACTGATGCCGTAACTCTGATCCCACAGGCCAATGACGCTCCACCCGCTATTCTTGTATGATAGTGCACGTTTAGATAACGCGGGTCTGATTTTTTGGTTTGTCCTAGACCTCTATAATCTCAACAGAAGAGCCCATTCTTTGAGCAGCAATGTGTATCCCTCTTCATTGTCAGCAGAGACGAAGCAGAAAATGAAGAAACCAATAACTTACCAGGTTATCTAGTTAAGGATTCCACTGACTGCAGAGATTATACTTACAGACTACATTCAGCTAACCATATACGGGTGTTCAAAGCTGTTTATACACTCAGGAGACCTAATGTTTCAATTTACTAATTTACTGACCACAAATACGATTTCTCTTTCAGACCTTTCTGTGTAATATGACATGATTGTCTCAGACCTGTAACAAATAAAATGGAGAGAGGGAGATTCCATCAGTCTGGCCTGAGAACAGAGAGCTGAGAATATCAGCCGCTCCAATGTGTTGTTTCAAATCAGGTTCAGTGACTGCAAGCTTCTCCGGCTGAAATCTGATCAGGAGTCCCTCTAGCCTTGGGGGCACACGGGCTGCCGCTGAGTGCCCCCTCCTTATGCTTTCTGAGAGGGTGGAACATAATGCCCCATTTTTCACTGTTGGCTCCTCTGAAACGACGTCAGGTACACGGCTGAAACCAAAGTCTGGGAACAGCTATCTATTTGGGGAAATACTCCTTTTTTTCCTTTAAATCCTTGCCATAGGGCTTTAGTGTAGACAACAACTCCTCTGTACCAAATGAGTTCCTTGGATGGCCTTAAGTTGTTGAAAGTTCTTGCCTTGAGGTTGCCCCTGCATTTATCATTAGCCCAATCATTATCGCCTCTCAAACTATTTGAAATTCCAGCGGGATTGGATTACACATGCATTATTTGGGGCTTATTTTCATCTCAGATTAAATAATCATACAAATAGTATGATCCTAAAGTTATGTGTTGGGTATTTACACACTTTGTAACCCAAGAGCAAACATTAAAAATCAGTTAATGAGTTCTTTCTCTTTCTTGAAATGGTACACGCATTAAAAAATTACAATAAAGTGTTTGAAGACAAGCTGTTTTTGAACTTCAGCAGAAAAATCTAACATATGTGACATATATCAATGCAGTACTCAGTTTCACATTTGTGGCCTTTCAGATTGGGAACACTCGGACATCCTTGGAGCTAAAATGGTGTGGTTGCTTTGGCTTGCGTCTCCCAAAAGTTCCTGTTAGCAACTAACATTGTTGGAGCAATTCAGCTGCATGGCTCCTACTATGTAAGCTGCTAATGTATTGATACTGTGATTATTCTAAAATTTGGTTTGAAATATATGGTACCAGATGACAGCCGCGGAAATATTGACATTTGTTGTAGGCTTCTGATGGTCGTTTAAACTTTGGTTGAGCTTTAGCCGTCCATTTGAGACAAAGAAGAGAAACAAGTGAGGAGTGAAAATGAGGAGTAGGCAGCAAGAAAAGGCTTATTTACGAAAGTCTAGCTTCTCGTGGTTGGACAGTGACGGGGCTGTCCCCGGCCTATCACGACGTAAACAAAAACGCAATTCGGTTCGCAAAACGCGTTCGGTTCTCAGTCAGGGGGACAATTAATCAAACGTGAGGCCGATGTGTTAGAGCCGAACCGGACGGGAAATTACCAGCCCTGGGACTGGAAGCAGTGGGTATCCGGGGTACCGAGATGAAGCGAAACAGAACACTCCAATTTATACATCCTGAGGAGCGAAAGGGGACAGGTGGAACCAATAAGCCGCCACAGCCTTAGTCATCCCCCCCCCCCCCCAGAATGGCCGACTTTCAATACACATGTTGGATTCCGTATTCTTTGTTTTCATGTAGATAATGCATACTGACACCTTGCGAGTATATTCCATCTCCGTGATGTCAGTGGAGTGATGTCCGACAAAAGTTCAGGTCCTGGCAGTTTGTAATCACTGTTATAAGGTCCCAGCTACAGTCAGGAAGCTTGCATGGTTTTAATGTATAACAGAGTTTTTAATATTTTTTTTCACCAGAAATCCTTATGGAAATAATTTTTTATTAATTATGAATGACACATGTATTATTATTATAGTACATCGGTGATATCCATATGAGGATAATGTATAGATAAAATATCAGTGTTAAAATTAAACTCAGTCATTAAGATAAACAGTACAACCATCTCCTCTTAAGCTTTTTATAAGTTTGTGTGCGAAAACTGAAATATGGTTGGTTTCTGTATGCAACAGTTCATATTAACTAAAATACGGATTTCTAACATCGCGACATCCATCCATTTTCCGCACTTATCCGGGTCCCCAACAGTTGACTAAATGGCCCAGTGCTGGGCCATGCCTAGCCTGAAAGTCCGTCCCAGGAAGGTCTTTGCAGGATGCACATATTATGGGTATGGAATGCTGATTTGCCTAACAACACGTGCTTGTGAAACCAGCAGGAAAAAAAATACTCTACACACACGCACACACACACACACACACCCAGAATGAGAACTGGATAGGGAAATCAAACCACAAACCTGGAGCTGTGTTGTTTCAGAAGGATGGCTGAGCCACCGTGGTGAGCTGGTAAAATGCACCAAATTTACACCTGAAACATTACGTCAAGTAAACTACATTTTCTAAAAAAAACTATGGTGAAGACTAAAACTACCTCATACCATAGTGTTTGCAACACTAATTATTAGAGCAATATAGGGAATATTTTGCTAATTAACTGAGTAAATGAAGGAAAATTTGCGAAAGGTGACAGACCTGATGTCTAACGAGGACTGTGTCAAGTTTGTATCCTGCTATATTCCAGCACTGAAGTCATGGAACAGACCTTCGGATGAAAAACATCACATGCCTTCTGCGTTTGTAATTAAGTAATTAAGCTATTGGACCTGTGACCAATTAGCATTTTTTTCCCTGAAAAAACTGCATAAGAGCTTACAAAGTGTGTGCCAGCACTCCTGGAGCTTTGGCACAAAAAGGTGTGGCAAGGAGTGTGTTTCTGTGCTCGAGTCCAGAGCAGACGGTTGTGTCCATGAAACACAGAGCGGGCGCTGCTCAGCCGGAGATCGGAGCGTGTGGTTTTGCGTCCGCCCCATTCTTTCCTCGTCTTCTCCAGCCCTGTGACTCGGACGCCGTGGGATAGCAGATGACCGCTGACCGCAGCAATCGCGTGAGAAAGCACGCACCTCTGGACAAATCGAAGCAGGTGGACAACAATCAGAAATGCATAAACACACCCCGTCTCGTTAATGCCCTGCCTGATATGTCAACTCGCCCATCAAATTAGTTCCGGGATCGAGACTGAGCTGGGGCCTCTTGCTCATGTCCCACCTGGGGAGAGAAATCGAATAAAACGACGAAGAAGGAAATAGTCTTCAACTTCGACAAAGCCCCCGACGGCCTCTGTGACGGAACAAACCCCTCACGCCTGCCAGGCGGAACCTAAGTGAGCCGTCTCGATAACCTTACCCTGCCGGATCAGCTTTGTTTTACTCAACGGGTTTCTAACAAGCGTAGAATTTCGTTCGGAAGAGAGGAGGGCAGACGATGTTCTGTTCATTCACTTCGCGGGCTGGCTGGTAACAATGGAAGCGGCTTATTGTCGCTGGCCGCCATCGACATGGCTGCAAGCACGGCCCGGTAATTACCGCTGCTCAGCAGCAGACTAAATTGGGGGCGACGCAGAGGCTTTATTGGAAAATCAAGTGCTGTTTTTGCTATTGTGTTAGTTTGGCAGTGAATCGTCCCAGTGATTCTCCTGGAAAGTACCGCTGGCCCTGGTTCACAAAGTGGGCCATTCATTGCACTTTGTTTTCCACTGACATTGCTACACTTCACATACATGCAAATGATCTTTTATTTATAGCGGGAGGGTAATATAGGATAAAATAGGAATTAATTTCTATTGTTCAAATTGAAGAGCAAATTTCCAAAACTCCCACAGAATCCATTTTGATAACATTTTTATCAAGTGAGACCTTGTGGACTTTAAGTCATTGGGGGAGTTTTGGCAATTTTCTCTTCAGTTAATTATAATTTATATATCCAATCATCCATCCATCTGTCTATCCTTACCTCTTACAGGGTCACGGACTTTATGAACTTTGTAATTCAGTGTCCGTGCTTGGACACTGCTCTCGATTGCTGGTAAGTGTGCTTCCTGCTCACTGTCAGCTAAATGAAGCGGCCGCATTTGTGAGAGACACAGGAAATCAAGCAGAAGAAATTGTGCAACAACAAAGCGTTTGACCAGCGGTTTGACCAGCCTACCTGCGAGGCCCGTGACGCTAATTTGGCACGGCGGCCAGGCCTGCCGCAAACGGCTTCCTCGGCCTGCACCAGTAATTGGTGACCTACAGCCCCCATGTCAAATGGTCAGCGGGAGAAGGTCACCCCGGGCCAGCCCGACAGGCAGACTGATCAATGCAGGGCTTTGAAAACGAGGACCTCGCTATAAGCACAGCCTTTATCAGATAAGCCATTAATGAAAAGCTACGGAGTATCAATCCATTTACTTTTTCTAACCAATCCATAGAATGTGAAAATGTCATCTTTAATCATATCTGTGTTTATTTATATATATATATATATATATATATTTTTTTTTTTTTTTTTTTGATGGTTGATACATTTTTTTTTAAATGTCAAATAATTTTTCCTTCACATGTTGCGTCTTTGGACGGCTTCGTACTGCCTCCACGATGGGTCCGTAACAGCGTGTTTAGGCTGGAAGTACAGGAGTCCAAGGCATGGGAGCGGATCACCCTCCCAGTCACAGTCGCCCGTGCTGTATGAACCAATTTATCTCCACTGACGGAAAATAATTTGCAAAGCAAACAAATTAGCTCCACTACTCTGAGCTCGCTTCACTCGGGGGACGCGGCGGGGAGCGGCGCTCTGCGGGCCAGACACAGCTGCCTTGGAACTTCGCTACACCCCCCGTCCGAAACGGAAACCGCGCAAAAGGGCACGGGTGAAAGCAGATATGGGTGCAGGCTGTTTAGGGGCGCTATGTGAACGTGCAAAGTGCAAATCTTTATTGTGATTCCAAGGTAAACCTCCGAAAGGCAGCTTTTGATTAAATCCTACTGCAGAAATAAAATCTGCATTAACTCATTAAATAAATATTCATCCCTTATTTACATTCAGGACAATTTGCATGAGTAATGTGCATGGATTTACATGAAAGGTTTTTTCTTGTGAAAATGACTGTGTATGCAGTGCTGTTTTCCTTCCTTTCCGTTTTGCAGGGAGAATAAGCCATTAATATCATCCCTTCCACATGCCCCGGCTAACCCAGCCACGTACTCCGCCAGTTGGTCATGCAGCGGATGTCAGTGTAAATCAGATCTGCAGCGCGGTATATCCGTACCTTCAGTGACATTTACAGGAATGTTATCGCTAAGCAGATTAAGCGCTTACTGCTGTTTACAGTACCGCTAAATGGATAAATCACTCATCTATACGCCGATGCGGCAAATACAGTCATTAGTCACCTATGAAAGTCGCATAAAAAGCCATTTACTTTAACTAGCGCACCTAAAACGTGACTGCCCTACCCTGCTGTGTTATTCGTGGCTCTTGCACGTTTTGCTCATTAGGGAAAGTATCGAAATCAGTCGCTAATAACAATAATTTAGGTTGACCTTTTTTGAATTTTCCACTTAAGGAAAATATCGGCATCTCGCACAGTTAAAATAGGCAGCTTCATTTTATTTGCTGGCACTTGGTTCAAATCCCTCTGCAGAATCGCAGTTCACGTTAACTCAGTACATTAATTGGTAAAATCACGGGTTTCAATACCATCTGTACAGTTTCAACACCATTGTAGGACTGATAAATAATTTGTTGTAATGTCATACAGTAATTACAATTAAATGCATTTTGCATTCTTCTCCCTTATCATCTGGCAATGTTTTGTGTATCTTTCTGCCAAGGACAGCAGTTTCCAGGCTGGGTTGTGTGCTTATGGAGTGTGCAGTTTGCTCAGCCTCTTTGGGACCTGTCTTTGCATTCTTTAGCGGTTTTTTTCTCCCAGTCAAAGCGTTTGCAGTTACACGTGTACTCAACACACGCCGGGCAAAGGGGAGCTTAAGGTTCTTTCTAAGCCGAGTGATTTTAAGTGAATATATTTTACACATTTTCAGAGATAAGCGCCGAGCGTTAACCGTCTGACATCTGACTGCCTTTGAGTTTCCTGCTGAAAACCCGGAACTGAATGTGATTGCGAATGATAAGTTTTGAGCACTGCTGTCCATCAATGGTCTCCAAGCAAGCCAAGAGAATTGTGGCAATACTGAACCAAGTTAGTGTGCAAGGATTTATTCCCAAAAGAATCACATTGCTGCCACGTGTTTCCCCCATTTACGGCTCTAGAATTTTTATTTTTTAGATATTAAAATAGTAATATTTTGTTACATTTAAGAAAAAGTTAAAATTTTGTAAAAAAAAAAAAAGGATGAATTACAATTATTTGCCGTTGCCTTTAATATTGTCGTGACGTCTTTTAAAATTAGCAAGAGTTTTGTTGTTAATTGTACTTATTCTGTAAACCTGACCATAGCCCCTTTCTACTAAATGTATTTCTACTAAATGTATCCCATGTACTCTAGTATGGGTCTAAACAGCTCGAGGGCTCCCCTGTGACCATGTACTGTTTAATTTTGGGTGTATTTGATAAAACTTGTAAAAAGAGAAAATATTAAACTACTTGACAGGTGTTTGTTTCATTGGGTCTAAATTTAGGGAACAGATTTTATAGCACAATGAGGGAATGCAGTGGTCATTCTTTGTTGATGACGCTCGCATCTTGCAGGGAAATGGCATTGAGAGGTTTGACCACAGTGGCACCATGTACTACACCATAATTCGGATTTCACGAGTGTGTGGAGTACTCGTCTACGCCCAGTGGCCAATCAGAGCTCACGCTCACGGAGCTTAGCCAATCATCTCCTTCCTCTCCTGGGCTGTTTCTACAAAGCCAGCCGGCCACCCCCCGGGGAGCATGAGAAAATGTAAGTATTCCCACAGAATGTGAACACACGTGTCAAGCAGAACCCATGGAGCTTTAACGCCATGGTGCACAGGCTCTGCAGATCAGAAATGTTGCTCCATCACTATGTTTCAATATGTTAGGTCACTGTTTTGTAGTTATGTGGAAGCACGGATCAATCAGAGGTGGGCATATTTCTGTAAAGCGGGAGACAGAAAGACGGCCACACTCGCGGCCCTGGCCTGCCTGTCTCTGCCGATTATAGGGCTGCAGACGCAAAGTCCGCCTAACAAGCCGTCAGACGCTCAGGCACTGCACCGGGAAGGCAGGGAAAACTGTGTCGGTAAATGACACACTTGCGGTTCATAAAGCACAGCCAACGGCTCCAGAGGACCGCCACATCGGACCCTCCAGGTATGCATTAGCAGATGTCAGGCAGGCGAATTTAATAAAATAAACATAGGGATTACTTGGCGGAAAGATTTTCTTTTTCTTAACTCATGCGTTAGCGCCCTTTAAAGTGGAATTACACCTGAGGTCTTTTGAATATGACTTAATTTTCTCTCTGGACCGTTTTTATTCAAACTTTAACATGCACAGTATTTTAATGGCGGAAGTTAAGCTTAAAATATAAAGTTTATAGAATTGACTTTAACCAAGTAAAATCAAATGGGAAAAATTGGCTTATTATTATAACTGGTAACAGCTGGAACCAGCTTGTTGTAATATGTCTAGAACACATCTCCAAACGCACCCTTTCTTGTTATAAAAATGCATTATAAATGTTGAATGCTTTGCCTTGGTTAAGTAAAGGGCATGGTAATGACTTTGGATCGTAGCAAACTTTTTCAAGTTAATGTCCCTAATTACGCTCATCTCTGTTACCAAATAGGAAAGTGAGGCACAGTTACTCCCCTGTAAATGCTTAAGACTTTAGACTCCGAAACTCTGAATGACACGATCGCCGATGACCGCTGTGCGGGATAAGGTAACACTGTCAGCACTGCATGCAGTGGGGTGAATCCGTCACTGCCTCATCTCCATATGGCTCTCCCGATACCCCTGTGCCTCTAAGCCTCATCTCCGTGACGTCACCCCACGATCTGCCAGCCATACCGCCCGGATTGTAAGCCCACGTATTTGAATAGAAAGCTGTCCACGGAGAAATGGTTCTTCATTTATGCTTGACACTTTACTGACAACGTAGTCAACAACACACACACCATTCTACCCAGACAAAAGAGAGAAAGCAAGTGTTTCATGAAATTTCCGACTAATAAACATTCAGTAGGGGGATAATTTAAGTCCTTATAATTACCTAAAATATTATAGGATTGGTTAATTAAAAATATACCGGGGAAATAAAGTTAGTTTAAGAAAATGCCCGAATATGGACCTTTAAAGGTATCAGATGTATGTTGCTTTCAGGAGGCTGCTAGCGGTTAGGCAGAATTTTTCTGTTAATGGGATTATGGCTCCCCCTGCTGGCATTTTGGAGTATGTTTTAAAACATAATTTTTAATAATTCATAGAGCCTATGGTATTTGAAAGAGGCAAACCTCAAACACACTATACTAATGTCATTGAGATACTCATTCATTTTCTTAACATATTTTGCAAGACGTTTATAGATGCATAATATACAGGTGCAGTGCAGTCCAGAAGTTTCTTTGCAGTCCGGTAGATTATTTTTGAATTAAAATTGAACTTCATATGACAATAAGGTGTCAATTTTAAGTTTTCATTTACAGGTGTTTTTGTCTTTATTACGTGAACAGTGGAGGAATTGCAGCCTCTTTTATGCATGAATCCCCCAATTCCAGAGCAGTGTTTCTCAAACCTGGTCCTCCAGGACTCCTAGACAGTCCAGTTTTTGCTCCATTTCAAGGGCTGGAAAGGAGCAAAAATGTGGTCAGTCTGAGCGTCCCCGAGGACCAGGCCTGAGAAACACTGTTGTAGAGCACCAAAAGTAATTGAACAATTGGTCCTGTTTATTGAACAGGTATGTTGCGTTGCATCGTTACTTCTAGAAAGTAGAGAACTAGCCAAGATCTTGAGAAGATTCTAGGTCCAACATTTGCAGTTGGAGTTTGTTGTCTCATCACAAGGAGCAAAGATGTAACAGTGCAAGTGAAGCAGGCCACCCTGCAACTGACAGGTCAGAGGAAATCAGCCAGAGACTAACCAAAATATTGTAGTGTGTTTTTGTAATTTGCTGCATTAAGAGAAAAACACTGTGGTCAGATGGGGACTCTCAAATGACCTAATCAAGTAGAGTGGATGAAAGAATATATGTGTCAAAGACTACTATCAAGAAAAGACTATACCACCAAGTCAGAGGGTTAACCACCAGATGCAAAATCCCTGTAAGCCTTAAGAATAGACAAGAGCGATTGCAGTTTGCAAAAAGTACATCAAAATATATTGAGTACCGACGCAGGAAAACATTTTGTGTATGCACATCAAAGTGATTGCAACCAAAACTCACTGGACAATACTTCATCTCTCAGAAGGACGATGACCCAAAGCCTATAACCAAAAAGTGGAATGGTCTGACTGCCAGAGTCAATCAGTTGACCTCAGTCCAACTTAGAATGAATTTCATATTTGAAGACCAGCCTGATATAAAAAAGGCCCCAGAAACAAGCCACTATTAAAATGACGGCAGTTCAGGCATGGCAAAGCATCGCAATGGAAGATTTCAAGCGTCCTGTGACCTGTACAGCTCATAGACTACTGGTGGTCATTGGCTGCTAAGGACTTGCAACCAATTATTAAATATTATAACTTAATTTCAGCGTATGCTAATTTATCCAAATATAACACCTTAAACTTTATAGTCAGGCTATTTATGCTATACTATAGATAGCAACTGATGAGAAAATTGCAGACTACTTTGAAAAGAATCTGAATGTTTTCCAATAAATACTGTCATACTATAACTGATGTCATTCGTTAAAGGCCCCCTTTTATACAGGAAGCCTTTAAATTATACATTAACTTTAAAGTTGTGTTTATTAGTCTGTCAGAGGTTTTATCAGATGTTTGATGAGTAACAAATATTTGTAATCATAAAGCATAACCTTTACATATAAGTATATTCAGCTGAAAATAATGTATTTTTTTTCTTTTTAAAAAGACGAACGAAAGACAATTATTTTTTCAGTAGCCTTCTTTCCGAGAGCAGAAGATTAACGTTGTTTAATATTGCAGTGGAACAGCGACCTCTTGTGTTCATTTTAGGATTCTTACTAGTGTCCAGCAATTAAGCCGAATTAGTGATGGGTAGTTGTGTGCAGGTTCGCCGTTAACAGAGGTGTCAATTTCAGGTCCAGAAAGTAAAAATCCGGACCAGGATTTTGTTTCAACCAATCAGTTGATTTTTACTTTCTTTTTTTTACAGTGGATTTTTACTTTCTGGACCTGAAATTGACACCTCTGGCCGTTAAGCAGGGAAAATTAGGACGAAGGCAGGGGCTGTAAAAATAATTGGAACATAATTTGATTGATCAGGGTTGGGGGCCCAATATGATATATATTATATATACTTTCATGGGACCCAAAATCTTCAGCAGCACCCCTGGTTGTGTGGGTCATTTAACAAAATATTTCACAGATGTTTGGTAGCTGCTTGGTTTATTGATTGAATTACGAGATGTTATGTCACCAGTATACTGCATCTTTTTTTCCACCTTGAATATTAATCATGAACACCGTGACTTGAAGACCATAGTGGTGCTGGAAGACAGCAAGTCCTTTCCAAAGAATACATGTGTTGTTCAGCTGTCATTGATTTTACTTACCCAGTTCTGAGTCACTCTTAAAAATATGCAGTTCAACCAAATGAAGCACTGACTGTGACATCGCTAACACCCATGATTTCAGCATATTAGAGTAACATGCTTCATGACAGTTTGTCTCCAGTAAAATCCGAAAGGCCAGGTAAAAGCTTCTCTCCTCTGAGGAGTTCCCTGGGGCATGCAGAGGATTACAGCGACAGACCTGCTAATATGCTGGAGTGGCTTAGCTGTTCGGCAGGCAAATTCCATTATGGCAGAAATCGGAGTATGGTGTCCTAAGCAGAAAGACCCTTGTTGGCAGCTGAAAACTGAATCGATGCCATTTTGTTTTGATCATGTACACTCATTGCTACCAATTCAGTTCATTTATAGTAAAATTAATTGTAATTGATTTAATAGTACCTTTAAATGACATTGTTAAAACAGCTTTTATGGGGTGCCATGTGTAGTATCATTTCCTGCATCCCCAGCAAAAGAGAAACATCAGTTTTGTTCTGCAGATCCACGCCTTTGTCAGGTTGTTTTAATTACACAGAACCTACTGTGTT
>JAODKN010000016.1:11023914-11037057 GCA_026774425.1 Petrocephalus zakoni | reverse complement strand
AAACCTTGCCCCCCAAAGGCTTAATTAGTTTCGGCAATGGTATATTCCTGTCAGGCTTTCTTGTTATTACAAAATTCCTCCTTGCATATAAATGAAACTTCAACGTAATATAGGCTACACTTATTTAACTGATCAAAAAGTTGTTAAACTACTAGTTACATTATTATTTTGGCTATGATTAAAATGTCAATACAACTGAATGTGACACTGTAAATGTTCGCTATATCATAGGTTCTGTAACGGTAATGATATGTGAACATGCAATCGATGCAATTTTGTGGTACGTCGTGGAAGATTAAATCACGACAAGGTGCCCTTTCTTGCTTCATCTTACCAAAACACTGTAAACATTTGTTGCAGTCAGTTCTAGTAATTCACTCATGAAGTACAACTGCATCCAGAAGACTGTAGTATCCTGCTTAGAATAAATCATACATTACCTAAGATTTCGTCCCCCGGTTCGCACCGCGGAGGAGCGGACCAGACGGATATAGCGAAAATATTAAACGTGAAAATAACATAGTTCACTTTAATCCATTTGTATTCCATTTGGACTGTGTGCTGGCGCGTCTGCGCTCGCCCAGGCTTTAATTACAAAAGGAGCGCCCCGCTCTCTCTCCTCCTCCCGAAAAGTTACTTTATTACGCGTATTACGGTCGCCGATCGAATTACAGAAGAGATCGCGGTACAGAGAAGCGCAGCGGCTGCGTATTGGCTCATTGCCTATAGTATGTATTCACTATTAAAGCGAAATATTGATTAAGTGTTATTCTAATAGCGGGCAGTTTGCTTACTTTCCATACTTTATGTAAAAAAAGCATATAATGTGGTTCATAAACGCCTTCACTCAAAATGTGTGCTTGTGGAGATTTAGTCCATTTCAGAGTCTCCCTTTATTTCCGTGGGATATAGAAACGTTTGGTCCAGCGTATTTTCCAGGCAAGTTACAAGCACACTTGTTTTTCGGAGTTTGTCACACGTTACTGGCACGTTACAGCTATCTTCAGGATGAAAGACCTTTGGCTTTCAGACCACTATGATTAGAATTTTCCTTTCCCGTTTGTGTAAAGTATTTGATTACTCGACATATGCGGGAAAGGAATATGCAATCGACACTGAAATCATCAGTGCTAAACATCCAGGAGAAGTAGATTTTGACTGACACACACACTATTTCATGCGTTGTACCGTCTAACCTGTAATAACTACTGACTTCCCAAGTGTCCTCTGCCAGGCCTGCTTCCTTAGAGACAATAAAGTAAACAACAACAACAAAAAATAAACAATCATTTTCAACAAACACTTTCAAAAGAGTAGCTAAAGAATTAAGCAGGGTTCACCACACATCGCTGCCAACTTTATTGCACTAATTTCACAAATGGTTTCACTCACACAAGAGAAAACAGCAGGTATTTTGCAGCGAAAATAACATTCAGTTTTTACTGCGGAACCATCTGCTCCGAAGTATTACTGGGAACGTACCGAAATAAAGCGAATGTTTTGGGGAATAAAACATCAACTGTCCGACAGTTATTTATAAACAAAATATGGCACAAGCACAGTATAATTTAAAGCACTTAAACATTATAACATTCTCCACGCGGAGTTATATTTCTCCCTAATAAAATAATTTCAACAAATACATTATTTTAATGCAGCAAAATAAATTGCCTGCAAGTTTAGTATAAATATTTTATAAACCATTTCTGCGAAACAAAAGAGAAGTACAAATGTGGTTGAGATCTGGCAGTACATTCAGTTTAACACGTAAGCATTGTAGTTGTAATAGAAAAAGAAAAATGGATTTTGCCTTTGGCTTTTTTTTGGAACTATTAGCTCTGAAATAATGACAAAGTGCTTTAAGAGCCAGTGAGTGACATACCGGAGTGAACAGCTGTGGAGTCAGCACAGTCCACAGAGGGGGGGATAAGCTAATCGTTGTAGACATGGGGTTTCCCGCAGCACACCCCCAGTGCAGCTTAATGCATCTCTCCATTCCTGCCCCTGGCACCAGACTCTTGAAGTGCGCCAAAACGCCGCGGGGCTCTGCCAGCTCTTAGTTATGGCGCCACCTAGTGGTGGGCTCCCTTGCCACTGCTGATCAGCCGGGCCACCACTGACACAGATTCAGCTGGAGAGGAAAATGGGCATCTCCATGTCAATGCTCAGTGCCAGACTAACAGCACTGTTTTGTTTGAGTGGAGTACCAAGGCTATTAGGTATATATAAGGTCCTCAAGTTTCTGAACCCATCAAAACGATGGCCAATTACCCGTACGATTCCACTAACTGATCCAGTTTGGTCCCTGCATTTGGCACGGTCCATGGGTCCCAGAGCTCTGTCGGCTTCCTCGGTCAGTCTGCATGGCCTCAGTTAGCTGCACGTCTGTCTGCTTACAGCACGGCTCTGGACCACGCCGGTGACCTTAGCTGATCCTCTGAAGGCAGGAGTCATTCTCCGTATCCAAGGAGCTGTTGTGTCCAGAAGAAGGGTAGAGGTCCCTCTTCAGCACACGGTTGACAATGTGGATCAGGACCTTCCTGTACTGCTGCCGTAGCAGAGAGTAAGCAAAGGGGTCCGAGGCAGCCTTGCTGTATGTCAGGCACTTACTCACGATGCCCCAGTGTCTGTTGATGCCTACGAAGGGTAGCAGCTCTGCCAACCTGAGATTAGGGGGAGAGAAGGTGATCAGTAGTGTGTCAGTGGTAGTGATCATTTGGACACAGAACTCAGTACTCAACACACATTTATCTTGGTGTTACCTAGTGAGCATCAACATTCATATATAACATGACTAATTTACAAATGTCTACTTGACCTGTAAAAAGCACCACCGTTAGTTTTAATTGAACCAATGTTGTCACTGACACTAAGAAATATTTTTATTACTATTTTTTATTCTAATGATAATTAATCAGTACCCTTTATGGTTTTAAGGAGAGTTTTTTTTTCCCTTTCTCCAAACTCCGTGCCTTTAGTTATGTCAATTATATTACCGTATAGGCAGGAATATATGAGAGATTAAATGTTTTAAAGCACCACTTACCTGGTTACAACATAAGGGGCGAAACATATGATAAATGACCCGATAAAAATGGTGATCTTTTTTGTTGCCCGCTGTTTCCTCTTCTTCTGCTCCACAAGACAACGCTGTTTGACACTGGGGAGGTTAGGGCACACACACATACGCCATCGTAAAGAACAGGTTGCATGAAGAATTAAATAAATAAACAGTCATGCCCGTCAAATCTGAAACGATGACTAATCGTTGATTCAACTGGTCAGTTTGCCCCTTAAAATACAATGGTGCAAATATTATAGTCAGGGCTTTAGATCTCACACAGGGCTCCGTAGTTACATTCCTGCAATATGTATTTATGGTAGATTAATTTATAAGGACCATCGTGCGCTGGATTTGATTTGCTTTGCGCCAAAATAGCAAATCTGCATAAATACCTTGGGTGAATATCTACCAGCAAGAAGAGCGTCTGCATGGTAATCACGTCTATCCGTTTGCAGTGAAAGCGTGCCACTTTTAAGACCTTTAGGTATGTGAAGCACAGGGTTAAGAGAGAGAGCATGAAGCTGGTGGCATGGAACACCGCGGTGAAGACTGTAAACTTTATCCGCTCGCTTTCTGCATTGAGGTGCAAGGTGCAGGAGGCATACACGTGGTGGTAATCAAACCAAGAAAAAATCACTGGGATGAGGGAGAAGGTGAGCGAGTGAAGCCAGGAGTAACAGACCATGACTATTGCGTCCCTGTACCGCATTTTACTGGAGTAACTCAGCGGGAAAACCACCGCTATCCACCGGTCTATGCTTAGCGCTGCCATGCTCAGCATGGTGTTCGCAGTCAAAAAAGTCTCCAGAAAGCTCACTGCCTGACAGATGCAGTCTCCGAACGGCTTTTGGTTTCTGATAATCCCCAGTAACGTCGACGGCATGTTCAAAATCGTGATTAGTATGTTGCAGAAAGAGAGATTCATTGTGAAAATGCCCGGCACCTGCCTCCGGATCTCGGTGCTGTACATGAAACATAGCAGCACCAGTAAGTTCGACAACAGAGAAACAATCGCGACCACGAAGATGAACAACACTAAGAGGATTTCTGCCAAGTCCATTTCTCAAGTCAGGATGTCACCAGCGTATTATCTGCAGTTGTCGAGATATCCCCATGATCCCCAGCGTGACCCTCTCATGACCGACGCTCATCCTCGACACATCGCATCCCTTGCGGGCAAATTTAACTCCTCCAACTCTAGCCTTGGAAGCCGGAGCTGTCCAGCGTGCTGAATCCCAAAGTTGACCGCCTCCGCGACGAGCCGATCATTTCGCCTTCAGAATCGGCGCAGCCTCCTCTACCACCGCTCCCTTTAATTCGCAGGAATCGGTCTCATTTCTCAGAAAACTTTTGCTTGTCGGGGATTACGAGGATGCGCGGTGTTTCCCTGCTCCTCCGCTGCCGTGATTCCTTGTGCGCGAAAAGCCGAGGGAGCGCAGAGATCATGCGCACAGAAGGCAGCCCGTCTGATACGCGTTCGCCAGTGATGGTCCTACAGCACCTAGGGGGGTTGTCCTTCACCTGATGAAAAACTTTAGCCATGCACTACGTGAATAAGTACAATAATCACTACACTCGAAGAACATTTCGCTATGAGTTTTTCCAAATTATTATTTTGGCCTTCTGTGGCCAGCAATGGTGCAATTGACGGATGTAATAAAGAATTTACAGAGTGCCCATATCTTGCATGTCTGCACATCAAGCTAATCTTATTTACACGGATCAATCCGAAGGTTTAATCCAGAAAAAATATCCTCATATCTTTACGCCACATCACAACACATTCCTACTTTGCAGAATCGTTGTCGTCTTCATCGTTTAAAACCATTAAATTAATACCCTGTTTCAAATAATTTAACTGTAATAAATAATAATGTAACAGATAAATAATCAAAATTATCTGTTTTGTGCAGGTCTCTATATTTTTGATGAACCTGTTCTGCTAGTGCCCTGCAATCTGTTTTAGTCATGTATCCAACCATCTGCTTAACTGACGGCCGTGTCCTCCGCGGAACCATAGATCCATTCACTTAGGCTACATAGATGGTTTAAATAAACCGAGTAAACAGAAGAACAAGAACTGTACAGAAAGAGGAAACGATAAATTACCGGATCCCGAGAACTAAAAAAAATAACAAGCATTAAAAGAATTATCACTAATACTTTAGACCTCCCATCTTATTTATTTATTTGCTTATATATTTATTTCCTACCCTTTCCAATTATAAGCCATTACGCCGAAATGTTTTACGATTTTCTTGGCGGAGATTCACGTTAGGCCTACATTAAAATATGATTTACCTAATTGCCTTACTCCGATGGTCCAGGGGGACACGCTTGATAATTACAAATGCATTCGATTCTCTCGTTGCCCTGACACTGGGAGTTAGGCAGATAGGTTCATTTCCCGAAGTTAATTATTCATAACAGACCCAAAATAACTGGGAATAAAGATAACTGCATGTTTCAGCGTGATATCCAAAAGGCTGCGGAGAGCGGCAATATTCTGGCCACTTAGAAGCATCGGACACAGGAAATTAAACTAAGTGGAACAGCATTTTTAGCCAAGGCACGCCAGACTGTTGAATACAGTACAACTGGGTACATATTAGATCACAGCTGAACAATGTTGTTCATTAGTACACAGAAATTTTAGTGAGGATCTGAACCGAATAAACATCGTGGTTCGCGTAGCAGCTAATGACATAGTGATTTAAAGCCTTAATACACGTGATAAATAAAAACGATAAAAAAACTCAGATGCTCGAAAATAGTCGCATTTAATAAATGTGAATGGTCAAACTTTAAAAACACTACTACAAATGTTACAGGGGAGTTGCGGTGGTTTGTTTTTTTGATTTGATTCTGCATTTGTTTGCTCACGTATCTCAAACACGTCCTGAAAACTGCTGGGAATACTTCCTATGGTGACTAATTACTACTAACAAATTAACATTGCTTGTAGTTTCCTTATTGCTTCTGTTTTAAAGATCCATTTCGAATGATAGTAGATTAGCAACGGTCTGAGTAAGACTGTCGCTCCTGCGAACCAGGTATATTCCGAGTTCCGTGATCAGGCAGTTCTAGTCCCCAGATGGGTCTCTCTGTTTTGCATAGTGTCTTTTACATCCTATCCTGTCGAGAGCAGTTTCCTGGCTGGATAAAAGCAAGTATCTTTGTCAGATATTAGCAACCAAGCAAGCTGATCCTGTGGTGCCATCCATCCGTCCCCTGCCTGCATAAATCAGGCAGTCTATTACATGGTCTGTCTAACGTATCTTACATATTTTATTAAATAGAAGAGGTGTGGGGGGGGGGGGGGGGTGCTCTCAGACTGACAAATTTCGTGACAATCGTGGTCTATATTTAGAGCCTGAAACAGCCTAATGTGAATCTGATCCTAGCTTCTGCCTTGACGGATGGCACATTTCAGCGATAACATTTTGAAGGACCTGTTAAATCGAGGCACTTTACCGGTGTTGTATTTTTGTTGCGTTGTACTTTTTGAATATGAAAATGTAATGAGTAGATTGGCATTTAGGAAAAGAGCACTTTAATACGTTAAAACAGGCCTATGGTTTTTCCTAGTATTTTAAGCATTGCTGGCTCTTCTCCTGCATTTATTGTGGTCAGAGTTCAAATCAACTGAGTAGGAAGTTCTCTCTGTTGATTTTACTCTGTTGCTATCACATCAGCTACCGAAACATTCTGATTTGACTCAGGATGAGTCAATATGTTAATTCCCTCAGCAATGATCTGTGAGGTTCGGTAGCATCCTCATTGTCTTACAACATCTCCCAGAATTCCTTCAACAAGTTCTTGGACATCCAGGTTTCTTCTGCAAGGTCAGATCACAGGCTGCTATAGTTACGATTTCGCTCAAAACATGCTTCAATGCCTTAGCACATCACTTGAAAGCCTGCTTAATGAGGCTACAGGGCACTTCTCGATCTCACATGGAGAGAAACATATCTAATTTATTGTAATCCGCCGGGTCAGGCCGCGTTAGCACGCAGCAGCAGCGCGTGGCTGTGTATTTGCACACCGGAGGCAGGGAAAGGTCTGCTAATTCTCCCAGAATGTGCTGATGTTAGGTAAGACTTCACAACCCCTGCTGTTCCATAATGAACGTGGCAATGAGGCGACTCGGGGCGCGCCCAAGTTTAGGCCTCCCTGGGGTCTGGTGACTCACAGTCTCGCTGAAGATGTCAACTTTTGGAAGTAGCTGATCATTTCACTGGGGCGAAACATCGCTCACAAGACTGCGCCGGGGTGAATGAATGTCATATTTATAGCATATATAGGGTGCCTATCCAGTGACATCACTGCCTGTTCCACGTATTCTCCCGTTTCACTTTATTATCATTTTCATGATCAACTGTATTAAAATGATATGATGATTAACATATGACATATGTATGACTGCTGTTGCATAAAGAGGTAATATAGAAAAATGGAAAAATACCAAAATACTGTAAATACTATCATTTTGTCTAATGTGTTTAAATATAGATTCTAGTATCAGTTTACAGTTTATGTTTCAGTCTCTGAGGGAGAAATTTTAACTAGCTATTAGTGGGCACTGTATTAGGTATGCCTGATTGTTGATGCCCACAGCCTACTCGTCCAAACAGTGAATTGTGTAACTTCAACCGAATATATACAGCTTGTCAACAGTAGGGGTTACACAGACTAGTCAACAAATTGACTTTTCTGCTAATGATAATGCTTTATGCTGACTAATCGCTGATCACGTGTTTATTACACCAGCAACATGGATACATCACAGAATACCACTTATGCAGAAGTGCATGGAGTATATTTTATTTTTACAGGGAGTGTCAAGAAAATTCAGTAATTTTCAAGAGAAAAGCACTACCTGATTGGCTGGTGAAACTGTTCCCGTCAACATGTGCAATATTTTTATTCTCAAAAGATTGGTTGATTGTCTCTGGCCAATCAGGTAGTGCTTATTTCATGAATATTAATGATTTTTCTGAACCAACCTGAAAAATGAAAATTCGAATATGGAGAACAGAGATTGATCTAGGGGAGCCGAAACCAAGCAGATCATAATTGTTGTTGTATCTCAGTTACATTTAATGCACTAATGAATAAATTTTTACTCCATAATTCTGCCTCTGAAATTCAATCACTAACTGCTGTACTTTCATCTACTAATATTGCCTGTACACGCGTTGGAAATTGGCGATGCGTATTAGCAGAATAATGTTACTAACTTACATCGTTTTTGTATTTTGCAGAAAACGTAACATCAATTTGCTGGCCAGATTTAATAATGAATTATAAACATTTTTCTGCATCCCGTTTTTATCGCGATAAAATTACTTGTGTATCCTCCATTGTTTTGGCATGATGATGTACTTTCGTATTAAATTATATGATCATTTACCATTACGGTCAAAGTTTCTGTTGTGCGGCCGGAAAACAACACACCAAAATGGCTGAGAGTTACAAAGGTTTCGATCGAGACGTCCCAGGAACTCAGAACCAGGATCTAGGTTCCTGAACTTTGGTAGGACAGTGCCTTATGACAGTGAAGAGTAGGCTAACAGGCTGGATCTAGTGTGAGTTTTGTTTTCCTGTGTTATACCATCATTTTGTAACAGTCGAAATTGAGGACTATCCCTTTAACGGCATTCAAGGCAGACTGCATGCACACGTCCGGACCCAGAAAATGTTACAATTTCAATCTTTCCTTTTTTTGCAACTTAAATGGAAGTTGTAGCATACACGTGTTATTGTTTCACAAATTGTTGCTGCTGAGTTCCAACCTGTAGTTGAGGTTTGTACCTGTATGAGCTGTCAGTTGTCAGCATAAGTTTTGCAAATACAGATTGTCGTTTGTTGCAAAGCATTCACTTCTCCTGTGGGTTTATTAATGACATCATTAGCGATTAGTTGACGCTGACTCGACTTTCACAACATAATTTTAAGTTGTGCAACCCTTAGCAGACAGGGGTAAGGGGCTACTGGGAGGCTAAGCATTAAAACAACTATGGTGATGGTGGTATGACTGTTGGTGATGGACATGCTGTTACCAGTATCTCAGAAACAGCCATTTTCCTGGAATTTTCTTGCACTACATTTACATTGATTTAGCAGATGCTTTTGTCCAAAGTGACATACAGGTGAGAGAGTGGGCTCAGCCAATCCCTGGAGCAACAAGGGTTAAGGACTTTAGCATTAAGTTCTGTGCTCAAGGGCACAACAGTGAAATCACTCTGGTGGTTATAGGTCCAAACCCTCAATACAGTGCCCAGAGTTTTCAGAGGATGTTGTGTTGAACAAGATATATCCAGGAAGGGCCAGTTCTTTGGCTGAAAACACTATGTTACTAACTGAAGGTGGAGGAGAAGACCTGACGCCTTCAAGTGAGACTGTGCAATGCTGCCTATGAGCTGTGCAGTAGGCTGGGCCGCTTGTGCTGGGTTTCACGGGCAGAATGGCAGCTGTTGACCTCGTGATCTCTGGAGTGGTCTTGAAGGTGGACCATCTAGGTCATTTCAGAACTTCTGGCATCGTCAGATACAAGATGACTTGACCTGGTTCTGCATGAAAAATTTGGTAAAACTCAACAATAGTTGCTATAGCTGGTCATGTGACATAAAGTGAAACAAAATCCTTTATTATAATACATTACACAGTCCTTCCAACCTCTTAGCCAATACTGGGTTGCAGGACAATATATGGTATTATACAATATTATTACAACTATATACTAAATATTTCCAGACGTAGGATCTTTGTGAGAGCTGTTAGGGGAGTGGCCTACGGCTATGCCTAACCAACTCTTGGGGGGGGGGGGGTGATTTGGGTCATTCCTGCTGGCTCAGTCCTGCTTTATCTCCAGAATGTATGGACTGTAGTCTCAGCGTCTCTCTGCCCCAGACTGTGTGAGTTCTGTGCTCCCTATTTCTCCCCCAGACACCCCCCCCCCATTTCCTTTCTTTCATCCCAGCCACTAGAACGACTCGTCTTCCTTTTGTGCAGGTGGCTCATCTCCCTGCCTCAGCCCAGAGATGGAGACCCAGTCCCCAGCTCATACACTTACTTCGCATATTGCAACGATTATTTTTTTCTTGAGGCACTTCTTTTGTTGGTGTTGCAGGGCTCCATCAGGGGTTTGTCTGCAGAGCTGGCTGATATTTGGCTCCTCAACACCTCCGTCGATGACCTCACATGCTGCCCTGTGCACACTCTTGGTCAGCTGAAGTTCATTTGGGTTCAGGGGCTGACAGACTTTGTTTTCTTTAAATTTCTTTCTGTGGAGGGTAGGATCCCCGCAGTGATACCGTACCTGGCCCAATCTGCCTAGGGTGGCCAGATGTGAGAGCTCATTCTGGGTCAGGGACTCCAAAGTTAGGTGTGGTGATCTGCTTCTTGCTACCCTGTAAATGTTGGGGTGGTAGAAAAGACAAATTCAGCTAGACAATATTCCATCCATCATCCATCATCCATCCAGTGTTGCAGAGTGTTTTCCTCATAATATAAACTGTAGGTTCCAGACATGCATGCATCCTATTCCACATATGTTTGTGATAAATGTACACAGTTTATTTTTAACATGGCATTGTTCAACAATGTTCTCCTGAGAGCAACCATTTTCCGGTAATGATGAATGCCCAGCTTCAGCCCACTGTTAGGTCAAGCGATACATTCAGTCAAACGCCTTACTAGTGAGCGAAACTGACTGAAATGGGTTTCGGATATATAAATGCTTCCAGCTGGAAAGGGTGAGCCACGACAGAATTCTTGTGAGTCATGTTTCCGTGGCAACCAAGAAGTCCCATGAGATTTTGGCCATCTTTGACCTTGCGTAGTAATTACAGACTTTCCATGTGACCAGCTGTAAACTCTGCTTGGTGTAAATGAAATAATCCTTTCCTTTAAAGAAGGTAATACAGGTATTACCGTAAACAGGTATAGAAACTGTGTGGCACTGTTCCTATGAGATCCATCCATTCTAAAACTACATTTTTATACAGTAGGAGATCATGAAACCAGGAGTGCATCGAGTTGGACAACGTGTTTATAAAGCATGTCAAGGGATGACATCTTAATTCTGAGCCAAAAAATAAAACAGAAACGTCTTTTGACCAGATGCAAAAGGCTTTCCTTGTCTATGGCTGCCAGTAATACTTTCTTATGTTCACAGTCCTGTGTCCCACTGGGCCAAGATAAACAGCACATTCCATCCTTCAGAAGGTCCTATACTAGTGCCAAGAATCCGGCAGAAGAAAATGTACAGAAGAAAAACTGGCGTCAAAATGTGGAATGTCGTGGGTGGTTTGTTTACCTTATTTGAACTGTTCTCCCTGACAACACCGCAGCCCCGATTCATCACGCTGCCGCGGGTAGATTTAGATTAACGTGGACTGGAAATAGAACATGCAAGCAAGGCTTTAGAGAATCAGTGTGATGGAGAAGTTGTTTTGTAACTCCTGTGTCCATCACTCACTTGGGTTTCGGTTAACAATGCCACATTAGACAATGTTGGAGATGATAAAAATAATTTAGATGGGCCCCCAGGCATGCTGTCTCGATGGATTGCACTGTTGCCTCACACTGCCGGGAGTAGAAGTTTGAGTCCCACCACTACAGTGGGTGTACAGAGCTAGTACTGGAGTTAGTATGTCCTCCCAGTGCTATGTGGGCTTCCCTCAGGTCCTCCTCGACCTATGATGGGGTATCATTCTGATGGACCCATTGCAAGTGGAAAATATCATAAGTGGAATATGAATATAATATGATAAGTAAATAAATAGCTACTGCCACTGCATGAGTAACTAAATAAATACACTGTATGATACGATGCTAAACACTGCATGAGATGTTTACACTCATGCTCGCTACAGAGACTGGAAACATGGCTGGGCGGATACCACCATTGCCCGGCATCTGTAGAAAGTATCGTACGGCGTATCGCTATCTGTACGGCATATAACTAGCCCTGCATCAGATCAAAATTCAAAGTTGGCTACTGAGTGTGTATCGCTATCGCGCCATCGTGTGGGTGAAATCTTGTAAGCCGCACCATTGTAAAGTGAGGAGCATGTCCAGTTATTTTTAAACCAGTCCAGGGTATTTAGCTGGAAGATGGGTAGACGTAAGTCCCTTAAGTCAATATATCGTAGGGCCTGAACTGCTGCAGTTGTTACATGTACATCCCACACTTGACCAACTTCCCAAACGCCCTCACCGCGAGGCCGGCTGAGAGGCCCTTTCATCTGGGGACCGTGGGAGGTGACACCGGGCCAGCGCTGTCTTTAAAGGTCCCTTCCGTGGGCTTCCAGCAAAGGCAGGTTTTATGTGCTCGGTGGGGGACAACAAACTCCACGCCATGAATGCTGTCCTTTTGTTGATTTATTTATGAGCCCAATTCTTTAGGTCGCCTTCCTGCGTATTTATTTATTAACCGGAACATAAAAGCGATCCGTGAGGGATGAGGGACGTTCTCTGGAATCGCTTTCGTGAGAGTCTCAGTTTTAAACAGACAAAAGCGACATTAGGTAACACACACAAAGCTTTGTTCCCCACTAGGACCTGGTTCAAGCACCATTTCCGTCATATGCTGTCTACTCTCCTGTTTACCAGGGGAACACACCGATAGTGTTCTTCAGTAGAGGTCCGCGCACCTATTCCCGGTGGATATTTTTTCGGCTTTAATTGCTGTTTGCATTCTGTTGTAAGGCGGTCCGCGAGGATTCCCTGCCGAATGAGATTAACGGCACAGGAGGGAGCAGGGAAAGTCTATTAAAAGTAACACGGGGGGGGCGGGCGTTCTGAATGCAGTATTTCGAAGATTGTCCGTCAAAAGCTTTCCTGCAGGAAAATATTTACAGTAACGACAGTCAGCTTTTGTTGCTGCGAACAGAAATGAATAATTAATGGCCAGCAGACTGGGTATTGATAGCCATATCTGTATATCTGTAGCTGGGTCGTCCACTCTGCCTGTCAGCCTTCTAGACGTGTCACCATTATTTCCTTGTGGGGGGGGGGGGGGGGGGGGGGGGGGGGGGGGGGGGGGGGGGGGGGGGGGGGGGGGGGGGGGGGGG
>JAODKN010000016.1:11000082-11023814 GCA_026774425.1 Petrocephalus zakoni | reverse complement strand
GGCACATTAAACAACACCTTTGCAGCTGCCTCTCCTCCCTCTCTGGTGGGGTTCTGTGGACTTTCCCGAGATATCAGCAGACAGGAGTCTGAGGACCATCAGGCCCCTCTGGATCTTTTAGTCCTGTTTGCCAAGGGAGAATGCGTGCCGGGGCTGACACCAAGAACAAAGAAGCAAGACTCCTGAGCTGCTTTTGAAAGTGCTGCATGCCACGCGGCCATTAGCGTAGTAACTTAGCGTTTGTTTAAACCGGTTTACAGTCATAACTATTTATGCAAATGGGCGTTAAGCCACAGCTGGGGCAAGCTAAGGGGGCCAACACATGGTACGAGTTACAGCCAATCAGGGTCGATTGAAGTGGTCAGCTGATTCTGAAAGTGGTTTCGAATCGAGCTTGTGTCCCGAAGAAACAGAAGCTGTCTGGCACATAGTCATAAAGTCATAAAATTGAGTAAGGCACTCACCCTGAAGGGTTTTGGGTGATGTACAGAGACGTACGCACGGCTGAACCGTGGGCCTCGTAAATTGCTTCAGGTTATCACAAATACCAAGCAACGGAATAATGTAAACAGAAATGAGAGAAACGGTGTCTGTCTGCTCACTCTGCATCCAGACTGAAGCCCATAGGCTGCAGTAGTGATGTCACCATGTAACATCTGCTCAGGCCCGACGCTGAAATAGCACGAGTCAGATGTACCCGCTGACTTGCTAAAGAAACTGTGATGTATGCTTTGCTGCTAAAAAAAGGTGGTCCTCCATCTTCTGGTAGCTCTGTTTTATTCAGAATTAATTAAAGCCTAATTCCAGCAGAGTTCATTCTCTATATCTGAGCTTGACAGTTTGCCTTAAGAGTGACGGCCCATTATTGCCGATCATAACTCATAAACCCCTATCAACTGTGCTAACAAAGTCTGCAAATAAATTCCAACTATTAACTGTGCTAATAAACCGTAAAGCCAATTCATTAATGTCTGCCAAAAGATTTATACAGTTCTCAGAGGCCGTTCTGAGCATGTGTACGCAAAGCTTATTTAAAGGAAAATGACTGTTCCGAGACAAGCATAAACATCATTACTTATTTACAGCAACCCTTCAACGGAATCAAAATGTTAAAATAATTCCAGGGCTATTTTTAATTTCGGTAATGTGGATAAATGAGACATCAGAGCTGTGAATTAATAACTGAGATTCGAGGACGAAGGCAAACGCAAAGGCGAAAGCTTCTGTTTGTGCTGCTATGTGCAGAACTCGACAAAGGGGCCGAGAGACACCTAATGATGCTCCAGCCGCTCTGTATCAGCGCAAACTGGATGGGATTCCTGAGTTAGCATCGCCACTCTTTCTGAGCACGCCGCACTCCACTATAAATTAATCATCCTGATAGCATTTAGAAGGAAATGGGACTCTTTCTTTGTCTCTACACGCTGAGCTGCGACCGTAATGCAGATGACAAAAGGTGACCTTAAAGAGACCCTCCCCTACACCCATCCACACACCCCCCACACTGCCAAAACCTCCCAAAGGTCCAGGCCAACCCCCCCCCGGGAAGGATACTTTAGCTGCCAATGAAGCTCTCTCACTGGGAAGGTGACCACACTAAGGTACCTGTAGGAAGGCAGACTTGTGTTCTGATGATGCCCTATTTAAAATCAGCAGTGAGAAGGAGACTGCAATCACAAACTGGATTTCAGAACCACAGAATTCAGAATATAGCGTGAATCAGGGGCGCACCATGATTCTGAGATATAATGTATTATTAGGGATGCAGATTTACGGTTACGGCTACAGCGTGAATTCAGCAACCGATGTCAGTATGAGATTCCGTAAATGGTTCGATTTGCAGTGTGAAGCAATAATAATATGTAGTATTATCGAAACATGCAAGTACTTTCAAATTTGAAAACACGCAAAGAGGGCCTCTTAATAATGATGAATAGTCGCTGTCGCATCATTTTTTCCGAAAACAGCTTAACTCCGCGTCACGCACACTACATCCATAAATATTGTGCAGCAGTTCAGAAGAAAAGGTCACATCTGGAATGAGTCCTCGGATAAAAACTGGCAGCCCCTCGCCCCAGGCCCGGGGGGTAATATATTTTCGCCTTTAGTGATAAGCGAGAGGCAGCAGCGCGACCTAATCCTCTGGCATGCAGCGAGGAAGAAGCCCTGGACTAATAACACATCGTAGCAGCTTAAAAATATACCAAGCCCGCACCCCCCCTCCCCCCCCCCGCCCCACCTCGTTCGCCACACGTCGAAAACGAAAAAAAAAAAAAAAAACGAATGAGTCATCTGGGAGCAAAGCACAGCGAACTACCGTCATCTTTCTCCAAAGTGTACGCAGCGCATTTTCCGCAAGATAATTTGAAAACAAAGCTCGGTTTATTTATGAGAAGATGTTCTGGTTCTAAAGTTCTGAAATGCCGGTCCAACACGCTCAATAACCTTTAAAGTGGTACCCGAGCACTATGTGTGGTTTTGTTAGGGATACTGAACAGTATGACCTGCTTATGGTGATCTGCCCTGTTTCTATAAACATTTCCCACAGGGCTGGGTCTTACATGCACTATGCTCCAAACCTAAGACACACAAACAAATCTTTTTCTTATATAATCCAAAGTAATGCCACAGCAATACACAGCAATCGTCGTACAGCAATAAGATGGAGGGTTTCTCTGAAGATACTCTGAAAGTGACACCTTTCATTTATTTTAGGAATAAATGAATTTCTGAAACTCACAGCTATTCTGTACAAAGCAGCAATGCAGGTTAAAAAAGTCCGTGACTGTAGCATCCTTAGCTTCGTTTATTCCTTTATTATACTTATATATAACTCGAATAGCCTCACGTGTTGCTCGTGGTAAATTACAGCTTGTGTAGGAATTTATTTATTTATTTGGAAAATTGGTGATGCTTTGTTCCATGATGAGAAATTGCCGCATAAATAGCTCACAGTAGTAAATTATCTAGGGAAAAAAAAAGAAAAAAAAACTGCTTTGAGGATAGATACAGCCCCTCAAGATTAGCTCCATGTCAAAGTGCTTTCTGACTGTCATTATGCCCATACTGATGAAAACACTAGACTGGTCTGTCTTTCCAGATTGCACATATTTTATGTGGGCTGAACTGTTGGGAGGATAAGAGGCAATCTGTGCAACTCCACCAGCTTCTCGCATCTTCATCTGTCTGTCACTAACCCTTTTGAGGGAGAGAAAGAGACGGATTACGTTGGGGCCGAGGAACGGCTTGACGCCGTGGGATTAAGGCACTGCAACACTGCGCTCATAAAGAGAGGCTATTTTTGGCTAAGGAGGAGCAAAGCAGGGTCATGACTTCCGCAGTCTAACATGAGCAATGAAGCAAATATGAGGGTCAGAGGGCAGGCTGTTCCTTTTGAGAACTTCTTCAGGCTCATTTATTAAGGTCCCTGTGGTGGTCGCTCCTCTCACTGTGATGGTCTCCTATGTGGTGTGTATGGCGCACATGCATTTTCCACCATTTACCTAGCTACCAGAAACCCGCTTGTGTGTGTAAAAAGCTAGCCTAACTGGATTAGACTGTAGAAGTGAACAGACAGAAATGTCAGAACCAGGCACCAATCAGAAACCGGGAAAGCCATAAAAACTTCACTCCGGTCCAAGCCTGGACGATGAAGTCACTGGGCTCGAGAGTGCTATTGGCAAAAAAGGGCCTGGCTATCATCATCACTTCCCACGTAACCATAGAGACCTGCACTACCAATGAAAATGCAGGCTTGGTTCACCGAACATCAGCTACATCAGCCTGAACTCAAACAACATGGCAGGATCAAGCGCAGTTCTGTTCAGTGAGCTTTTGATTCAGCTGAAAGGACTCCTGTTGTGCCACAATGTATGCAGCACAAGTCTGAGACATTCCCTTAGCTCACCAATGATTAAAATACAAGGTGTCATTTTTGTAGCTACTATTGGAAGTTCACCTGAATAGAGGTTTTCAAAAACAGGAGTGTCAAAAGAGTGCTTTCCATCTCCTCAACAGGATAATGAGATCACTACCGTGTTTGCACGGCAAGGCATGAGCCAGACTCCTTCTCTGTGACCCTGTTTTGGCAAAAATGTTGGTGAGACAAGTGTGAACTGCCCCTGTGAGGAAGCACTTTTGGCTGCCAGCACCTTGGCAAAGATAGGGCTTCATTAGGAAGTGACAGATTGTGCCTTTCGTTGACTCTGCCCGCATTTCACAGCTGCTGGTGTAAATTGTTATTGCTAAGAAACTTCTTTTGGTGACCAATGTATTGGCCACAGCTGATGACCGACCCCTGCATTGCTCTCTGACCTTTGATTATTAGTCATTAGAGAGACATGATTCGATTGGAGGATGAATCCCTGATGAAACAAAGGGAGCAGTGGGGATCTGTTATCTGTCCTGGCTCCTGACCCTGGGACACAGGATAACTGAGCTTCTTTGTCTGTCTCCAGATCCGTTTATGGCCAAACAGAAGAGCGGACATGTTCCCAAAATGGGGGGAGGTGGTTGTCTTAATAGAGATGTATTCCCAGTGACCGACTTCTATTTTGTTTTCTACAGGGCTGAAAGGGCGGGACCACGGGCGACCGTGATTTTCGGACCTCATTGTGTGAATCTGGGTTTGGATGTAACCCTCCTTCACAGTAAGAACCAAAGGGGCTCTATGGCTGACCAAAACCTCTGAGCCAGCAGGTAACATACAGATATGAGAGGTCATCATGTCCAAAGGTTATCATTTCAGGTGTTGAGGTTTTACTCAACATTAGAAATTTGTTACGCTTGAGGTTACTATACAACAAAAACACTAACTGACACTGTAGTAGCATCTGGCCGGCTTTGGGTGGCTAAAGATAGCAGACTTATTCAATTGATGTATCTGTAAAGCACTAGATTTTGTTCTTCATTGCTGGGGACTCTCCCTGGTATAGAAGCAGCATACCCCCCAAGCCGCCATCGTTTGTAGCCAGTGGGTGGGAACCCTGTTAGTTCTGGCTGGCTTCCCCCAGACCCTGGAGAATGTTACGCAAGAACCAGGAGGCATCCCTATGACCTGCTTATCATGGTGAGTGCCGGCATGTTACGTAAGGAAAACAATGCATGAGTCACATACAGTCCAGCTCTCCCAAATACTTGGGACTACAATGTGGATTATCTTTAGTGTGCCTCTCCCCATGTTAACCCATGATGCAGTTATACTTCTACTAATTCTTGTTTCCTGGCTTTAACATACATGCTGCTGTGTGTCATACATTTTACTGCACACTCATTTCTGGACTGAACAAAACTTATTCCGACATCATTACTATTTCAGTAGGCATTTACTATTCACCAGTTACATAATTCTAATCAGGCAAGTAAGTGAGGCTCCTAAAAACCTTCACAACCCAGAAGACAGCTCTTTAATCTTTAATTAACCACGATGTGCACAGTTGATTCATCTGTTCACAGAGAGAGCTATTTCCAGCTGGCATCACCTGATCCTATGTTGCTAGGCTAGGGACTGAGGGTCCTTTTAAAAGCAAAAATAGTTTTAGCTATTCAAAGAAAAATGTTACAAGAGTTTCTAAGCTCCGACAGAAGGTATTTATACTGGCTTTGCGAAGGCAAGCAAGGAAAACAGAGGTTAAAAAAGCATGTTCCACATTTCTTACTTAAGAATACTTACATATTGATATACATAATAGATTATATAATATATAAAGTAGGACATAGGAACTGGGGTGGGGGGGGGGGGTCTTGTTTCCCTCCAATAATTAACTTGCCTTTTCACTCCCCCCCAATAAATAGACTTGCATTTAAATTATTAAGTTGTGCCCCCCGATATCGAACCCTTTCCTATGCTTTTGTCCATTGTGATCACCATGTTGCATAGACACTACTGTTTATTTTTATTTACATTGATTTCCATATATTTACGTTTCTTCAGACGTAAACAACTCCAGCATATTGATTCTGTTGAATTACTTTTTTTCCTGCTCTGCCCTGCTTTTATCTGTAGCCATTCTATAGCAATAGCATGTATCTTCAGTCTAACGTGCATGAGGGGGTGACTGTTATCTATGGTGACTTTTGGCTCACTTAGCTATTGGAGTTCCAGGTTCCCAAAAATGTAATACATCAAATTTGCCCATAGCTGTAAACACACACAGACTGATGCTGTCTGTCACTCAGACCACCATCTTTCCTCTTACCAGGACAGATAAAAGACAATGAGACATCTGTGGAGCATTATGTTATTCAGCAGGCTGAAGGAGCTACCAGTGTGGTGGCATAAACATACATGCAGGTGGAAGTCGGCAGAGTCCAGCTCAGCCTCCAACTTGTACCCCGCCCAAGCCCAGCTCCGCCTCCTTATGTCCAAATCACACCCCGCCCGAGCCCAGCTCCGCCTCCTTATGTCCAAATCACACCCCGCCCGTGCCCAGCTCTGCCACCTTATGTCCAAATCACACCTTGTTGGAGTGCAACTCCATCTCCTTATGTCCAACTCGCAACCCACCTAAGCCTAGCTCCGCCTCCTTATGTCCAACTTGCACCCCGCCTAAGCCTAGCTCCGCCTCCTTATGTCCAACTTGCACCCCACCTGAGCCCAGCTTCCCTCTTTATGTCCAAATCGCACCTTGCTGGAGCCCAGGTCTGTCCCCTTATGTCCAAATCGCATCCCACCAGAGCCCAGTTCCACCTCCTTATGTCCAACTTGCACCCCGCTTGAGCCCAACTTCATCCCCTTATGTGCAACTCGCACCCAGCCCAAGCCCAGCTCCGCCTCCTTATGTCCAAATCACATCCCGCTTGAGCCCAACTCCACCTCCTTATGTCCAAATCGAACCTTGCTGGAGCCCAGGTCTGTTCCCTTATGTACAAACCACATCCCGCCTGAGCCCAACTCCACCTCCTCATGTTCAAATCACACCTTGCTGGAGTGCAGGGAGGTGGTCCTTATGTACAAATCGCATCCCGCCTGAGCCCAGCTCCGCCTCCTTATGTCCAAATCGCACCTTGCTGGAGTGCAGGGAGGTGGTCACATCCTATATAAACCCAGCTCTGTATCCTTATGTCCAAATTGCACCTTGCCAGAGCCCAATTGCATATCCTTATGTCCAAATCACACCTCCGCCTCAAAATCACACTTGTAGTGATAAACCATTTTGATGCAAATTTAACTTTTTCATGTCATATTTAAAAAAATTCAAGTAATGTTTAATGTACAATAATCATATCAAATAAAGATTACTTTTTGCTAGCATTTTTTTAAGTTTATTTTTTATTGCTTTAAAATGGTAACATCACATGCTGACAAATGAGCATACTGTATCTTCAAGATTGTGATCATAAATACATATGGAGGGTAAACTAATAGAAACTAACAGAGTGGCTTATTCAAGACCCCTGCCGCCCGCATTGTACCTGACAGGGTTCCCTTTTCTCTCTGACTTAACCCTGCACCTGCACACACACACACACACACACACACACACACATCCAGCTTGTGTAGCTGCTTGATCTGTTTTTGAAGTGCCAGAGGTCTTACGCAGTGTTCTTCAGACACAGAGACAGTCAGTTTGTGACCAGTGATGTACGGTGCACAGCAGTCACTGACAGAACTACAGACAGTGTGACTGGTGCACTAGGGCTCATAGAGACAGGGGCCCTCAGAAACAGGGCCCACAGAGGGTCAATGGGCCCCTACCCAGGGAGAATGAGGTGGTTATTGATCTATTTTTCTTGAAATTACTGAAGCATGTTACATTGCATTATGAACCAAACGTAAATCGTCTACCTGGCTGGCTAATCTGTCTAGCTCACAGTGTCTAATTTTTCATTTTTCATTTTTTATGACAAGACAATGAAAGTTCACATACCTTAAGGATAGTTCTCAAAGATAAATGGTACATCGGTAACATTTAACCATTAAGGGTGAGGGGCTTTGATTGAGTGCTTGAACGTGTCTAGAAACAAAGGGGGGGGGCACTGGTGTTCATTCTAAGAAGCTTATGCCACTCCTTTTTATGGACTAATGCCTCTTCCATCCATAAAATGATTCTGTGCTGTTTCTCATTGTCAATAATAGCATTCCTGTCAGTGTCCTGCATCCTCCTCATCCCTTGGGGGGGCTGGGGGGTGCTGTTTGGCCCATGCTTTGCATGTCTGGTGACTCCGGGCGTGCGGCTGCACCATGTGGCACATAGAAACCATGGTCCAAGCAGGAGTGCCCTGACCAGGTTGGCAGTGGTTAGGAGTGCCCAGGTTATAATCATTACAGAGTGGATCATGCTAACTGTGGTTCACTATATCAGCACATACATTTACACTTATGGCATTTAGCTGACATCCTTATCCAGAGTGACTTACATTACAATTAGAGGAAATTGCAATCTCCCTGGAGCAACTTGAGGTTAAGGTCTTGCTCAGGGACCCACTGGTGGTAGACAGGATTTAAACCGGCAACCTTAATGAGGCTCCATAATCGGAGCCTCATACCACCATCATCCCCACAGTACTAGCCTTTGGACTTCCGCCTGTGGTATTACATCACTAACAGATACTGTAACTAAGACAGCTATGGGTTCAGAGTGTGGAACGTGCCAGTGAGGGCCTTGGCTGGCTGCTGCTATATGTCACAGGTGGCACTTTAAGTGGCGAGGTGGGTGAGTGAATTATAACAGAGAATACGGGAGTTTCGTGGAACCGGACAGTGTAGAGAAGGGTACAGGTGGGTAGCGTGGGCTGGCCCTCGCTGTGCAGCTGTCAGGGCTTGTTAAAGGGCACTTTGATCTAAGGGTGACAGATACCCGCCCTGTACCATGCAGCAACCTCGGTTTCAGCTCCATCTGTAGGTGCACCTTGAAACCTCATACAGTTTCACACTAAAGGGCGCTAACTCCACCCAGTGCCACTGAAACTTAACGAAGGTTCCGATGAGACGATGGCAGTGGAGTCAGCCTACAGCAGGACACTAGATTTGGCCTTGAGTTGAGAAAAAAATAATCGGCCCAGTTTTATTTTGTAGGTTCCTGTTCAAGTAAATGACTAGGTTTACTACTCATCAGGTGAACTACCTAACCTTATTAGACAATGATGCAGCAAATTGCTGGAAAAATCTGCCTTTTTGTTTTTCATTGTTATTTTCCGTGTATTAGGGGAAAAAAAGCTCAAGATAAACCTCTCAGAAGGCGGCGAATAACTGATCGTTGTTGTCATGGTAACGGCGATTGCTTCTTCCATGTTTTTGAAAGACTGCTCAGGTGCCGATGACATTTAGAGATGCTGTTTTTGACTCCCCGTTGTTATGCATGTCCACCTGAAGAGAAATACCTTTAACTAGGCATGTTTCCAGAGTAACAACATTGTTGTTTCACTGACAGCAGGGAACAGCGAATAAACATCATACCTGGTGGTGCTCAATTCAATTTCTCACTCATTATTTGTAGAGCTCTAATCTTTACATCTCTATTTGGATTTGGAGTGGTTGGTGGAGTGACAGGCAAACACTGGCTGTTTGAAAAACTCAAAAGGTCCCCCTAAGCCTCTGTGTTTGCAAATGCTTGGTATAAACAAGCCCCTTTTGCTGAAATGTATGCATGGATTTATTTATTTATCTAAAACTGTGCACAGTGAAGTCTTGCCTTAGACAGAGGGCATCCATGACAGTGTTTAGGCTTGAAGGACCCCATCTGTGGCAGCGATTGGATGGAACCTGGTCTGCAAGTTCTAAAAAAAAGAGGACATGGTGTACTGTAAAATGCCGGCTACCCAGTAGAATCAGATTTAATGCTCTGCTGAAGATGACCCTCATGGACTCCACAGATGACCCCTATGGACTGATGGTACAGACTAGCAGGCAAGATAAATTACTGTAGAACCAAAAGAGTAACCTATTGTGTGTGAAGGTTTTAGAGTTATTGCCCCCCATCCTACTGAGGAGTGCTGAGTCAGGCACTGGCCCCATTCTGCGAGCTCTCCCTGGGGGTGACCTTGAGCAGGTGTTGGAGGGTACACCTGGAAAATAGAGAGGGAGGCAGAAAAAGAGAGGAAAGGGAGAGAGAGAGCCCTCGTTAACGGGTCGTCCAGAGGACAGGAGGTAATTAAGACAAGCCAGATTGGCTGTTGAGGCACTGAATGTGAGCCTGAGACGAGCCCTTAGCCTTTTAAGTCCCTTATGAAGCCCTGACTTTTGTACGCTATTGCTGACAGGTCATGTGTAACAGTGCATAAAACCACAAAGCGCTTAGAGGATCTACCGGTCACCTGCTGGAATTATCAGAAGGTAGTCTTGACCTTTTACTTGACTATAATTTTTACAAAATTGTGGAACACATTACCTTTATATAGCATGGACTTTTCTTCTGTTAAGTTAGGGTCAAGGGTCAAGGTGAGGCTTATCTCTGTACTGCAAAACTCTAATGTTCAGATGAGATTATCTGCACTTCTGATCGTCGCTCATCTCAGGGGGTCATGTTCTCAGCCACGTTTCCTACAGCCAGTGTTATGGTCACCAGACAAGCCCTCTGGTGTCTTTATTGATTGAATGCAATTATAATTGATGCCTAGAGCACCAATCACTCACCGGAATGACACAGAATGACGCTCGTCTGGGTATGCCTGTTTCTCTGATTGGGCAGGTGTTCTTGTAATGTGCACCCATGAGATGAACATCAAAGTAATTAAGGGGAGGGCTTGTGAAGCTCTGACCCTCATTGGCAGTTCAGCCTGTCCATCACTCCACATTCCCGTTTTAAGTCCCTGCCCACCCGAGCTGTCCAGCTCCCTGAAAGCAGACCCAGGCTCCACTACCATATTTGGTGCGGATTAGTTGGTTCCTGATTGGTGGTATGATTTATGTTGTATTTTAGAGCAGAGGGACTGGACCAGACATAAGGTCCCGAGAACATATGCACAGTTTGTGGAATCAGCCAGCCATGGTGGTTACACACATGACAGAGGTCAGACGCAGGAAGATAATTAAGAAGAATTAGAGATGAGCTGATATAATTAGACTAAAATTAAAGTTGTGGGTTTGCTCACGGTGCCAGGTGAGGCCCATGCCTTTAATCAAAGGCTCTTTGTGCATCTGATATCTTAGAGGATCTGTACTCTGGCTTAACTGTATTTTGAGATGATCCAGGATAACATGGAGTTGGTGTAACATTAGTGTTCCCAGTAGGCTCACTCTCAGGCAGATCAGCAGCGCCATGTTCTGAGATAGATTCACGCTCTGAGAACAGGAATATCTCAAGGCCAGGTGTAAACATTAATCTGAGCTTCGGAAGAGCCAACAGCTCAACACCTCCAAGCCTGGTGCTATTACTCATTACTCTGTACTCAGATACGCAGATGCTGGGAGGGAAGTCAGATTATAATGGCTCCAACAAATTAATCTTCAAAGATGTGCCCTGGAAGAAACAAAACCTCACCGCAGAAGCAGTCACATGCACACTTCTCCAGTAGAACATGAACTCAATAGGAATCCATCTCAGTTAGCTAAATATATTCATGCTACGGTTTGAAACGACTGCCTGTCCTGATCATATGCCAGAAGATGTTTGGAAGGTATTTATTACAAGAGTATATATTTCGAGGACTAATTCACGAATATTTGCCCAAGTATCATGTATTTCTAATAAATCTGGAAACCAGTTTTGTGGATGGATTCAGGATTCAAGGATTTGTCACTTCAGTGTAAGTTCAAGTACTACGTGCTCGCCTACCTCCCTTTAGATTTAAACAGCATAACTAACAACGAACAGCAAATAACAAACAACAGAATAGTGAAGACAAATAATGAACATGCTATATAAACAGTAGAGGTTCAATATGCAATAACTTACAACCAGCATAACGTACAATGCACTCAACTTTGGAGTCTCATACATGCCAAAAATAATGAAAAGGGAAACAATATTTTGGTGCCTTTTTAGGGGGGTGTATACAGGATCTATGGAAAGCAGGAAGAGATTATTTCTGTCCAAAATCTCACGGCAGGCCTTTGCGTTGACACCGAGCACTGGTGACGCATTTCACCAGCACGCCTTTGACGCCGATGCAGGGCCCTCTTCTGCCCGCAGCACCCAGTTACGTTAAAATGGAAAGGGGTGACAGAGGGCGTTAAATAGTAACCACAGAATAGTGGCTCAGGAGAACTCCCCCCCCATAAGCACTTTCCATTACCGCTCACCTACCCAGACACTAGGCCTCAGGAAGACATTGGCCTCACCCCAGAGGACCCCAAAAAAGCAAACAAGAAATTTTTTCTAACAACTGATTTCTTCTCTAGTTTAGAGCGAAAGCTTCAGGCAACAATCTTGCTTTTCAAGGCAATGTCTTACTACTGTTTTTTTTTTTTTTTTTAAGTTTGTCCTTGTTTCAGGGAGTGAATTGAAAGCCAGATTCATGGAAGAAAATATAAGATACTGCAGACTGTATTTCAGTAAATGAGGAACATGAATATGTAGGAAAAAAAATAGGGAAAAGAACGATCATTTAAAAAAAAAAAAAACCTGGTCTTCAAATATCCCACAAAGACAATGAAAGCAGCCAACAACTATTACGCGATTACCTGACCTGCTAAATATATTATTTGAGAGTTACATCACATAGTTTGAGGTCTCATATAACAAGTAATTGGAGTTTTTTACAAGTAGAGTCAGCCAATGCTATGTCGGACTGTACCATGCTGCTGCAATAGAAAACCAGATGGAGGGCAGAGAGAGGGAGAATTGGGAAAGAGGAAACTGAAGGTAATGGGGGGTTCTGGGTAATTAAACCCTGTGTGTGTTTTGACTGCTCTTTTTCCTAAGCCCCAAGCAAGTTGTAGGATTACGCTGCTTTGGAGGACTAACAAACATGGGAGGTTTTGTTTCATGTCTTACGCCGAAGGGAAGGGGGTCTTCACCAGCTGGGGTGTGTGGAGAATGAGGAGGTGGGATTCTCTCTGGGTCCCAGTAGGTGCCCCAGCCCGGGAGTCCTGGACTTAAGTGGGCCAGGAGATGAAAGTGGGAAGAACAGCCGAAGAAATATAAGGAGGGGCAGAGAGAGGGATGAATAATAAATATCAATAATTAATAAACAAACAAACAAAAACTACCAATGCCAACAGTTTTCAGATGGATGGTGTCCTTAGGCTGGGTTCTGCTGAACCGGCTTCAGAATGTATTTACTCATGGAGACTTTCAAGCACTTATGTAAGTGGCTCTAGCTAAGTGCGCCTGCGAAATACTGTAAATGTAAATGACTGGTGGAAGAAGGGATGGAGCAGGAAACAAAGGGAGAAGTGGACGGGTAGAGTTAAAAGAAAAGGGGTCCACTTATGCCAGGCCGGTTCGGACAGGTGTGTGGGAGTAAATGGAATGGGACAAGATGGATCAGTCTGGATTAGCGTATGCACCTACTGGCCACTTTATTAGGTAAGTATTAGATGGACATGGTCAGCAACAATACTCAGGTAGGCTGTGGCATTTACACCATGCTCAGTTGGTACTAAAGGGCCTCGAAGTGAAAATGTCCCCTACACCATTACAGCACCACCAGCCTAAATGGCTGATACAAGGCCGGATGGATCCATGCTTTCATGTAGACACCTATTTTTACCCCATCGTCTGAATGCTGCAGCAGAAATGGAGACTCGTCTGAGCAGGCAATGTTTTTCCAATCTTCCATTGTCCAGACTTGGTGAGCCTGTGTCCACTGTAGCCTCAGTTTCCTGTTCTTTGCTGACAGGAGTGGCTCCCAGTGTGGTCTTATGCTGCTGCAGCCCATCTGCCTCAAGGTTTGACATGTTGTGTGTTCAGAGATGCCCTTCTGCATACCTTGGTTATAACGAGTGGTTATCTGAGTTACTGTTGCCTCTTTCTATCAGCTTGACTCCGTCTGGCCATTCTTCTTTGACCTCTGCCACCAACAAAGCATTTCTTCCCAGAGAACTGCCGCTCACTGGATGCTTTTTCCTTTCCAGCCCATTCTCTGAGAACCGTAGAGATGACTTTGTGTGAAAATGCCAGTAGATCAGCAGTTTCTGAAATACTCATACCAGCCCATCTAGCACCAACTATGCCACATTCTTCTGGTGCTTGATGGGAACATCAGCTGAAGCTCCTAGCCTGTAACTGCATTTGTACATTGTGCTGCTGACATATGACTGGCTAATCCGATATTTGCTTCAACAGGCAGCTAGACAGGCGTACCAGTGAGGCCAGTGAATGTATATAACCCTGATATATCAACTACTTATTCTTCTTACATTGAAAATCACCAAGATCAGGGAACAGCGTAGGTGAATATAGTGATTCCTGAGCAGCACATCCATTGCTGTACGAATGAAAGGGACGGGCAGTGGTGCTATCTCCCAGTCATCTTAGAATGTCAGATGTCATTGCCAAGGAGTCCTACTCTGTCTGCCTGTGGGGCACATGGTTAAAGCTCAGGGAAAAGAAAAAAAAACTATGTAATGAATGGAAATCAGATCCCCCCCCCCCAGCATGCTTTTCAAAATACTGCCCAGTTCTGGTGGTTCTTTTTACATGGTTGGAATAAGTGTTTCATTGCTAAAAACAGTAAGGATGGTAGTCATTTTACAGGAGTATCACTTACCATGCTGTACGTGTTATGGGCACAGACGGGGCAAAACAAGGCACTCTAATATTTTCCATACATATAAGATTTATATAAGCCAGACCCCTTCACACTGGGCCTGATCCAGTGACGGCTTTCCCAAAGTCTCCCCATTTCAGCATTCCCGGGGAGCCCCGCTGAAATGGGGCCCCCCGGGGCGGGGTGTCACATAACTGCCATCTGCCCTGGCCACTCCAGGCGCGAGGCCCATTAGCGCTCGGATTGAAAGATGACTACCTCGATGAAAGATAAATGGCCGCCCCGGATCCCTGTGCTTGTTCCTGGCTCGGCTTGCCGGCTCTGACTGATTTAAAAGCTCCCTTGGCTCAGCCAGGCTGGGGGGGGGTTGAGCCTTCCTGGCATACTTACCTGTGCGGAGCCAGACCTCATCGCCTTGGAAACATCATCAGCCACCATGACCGGGGATGATGCCTAGGTTCAGCTGTAACATAAAACTCGAAAGAGGATCAGCGAGGGAATGCTGTCCACCAGTTCCTGTGCAATGCGATGCTCTTCTGTGCCAATGTTGGTATCTCTTTCCATTATTAACCGTCTTGTGCGGAAGAGGCTGATCCCCTCACCCGGGTTACACTGACCATCCCATTGATGTGTTACTCTGTCTGGGATCCACACAGCCCCTCCATCAAATGGATTACCCCAACAATGGCTGTGCACTCTAGATGCACAGTCTCAGTGTAGATATTTATGTGCATGTGAAAGCATTTATTTCAGCCACAACCCCTGAGCCTGTTCTAGAACAGCTCGTGCATACAAACAGTGTGTCTGTACACATCTTTGTCCTATTATCTTGCTCTAGGACATTTTAACTAAAAACAATGATGTGCACTCATTGGTCATGCTCCAGGGATGAACTCCTAGTCTACCCAGAACAAAAATGCAGTTGTTTGGTTTTTTTACTCATAAACTAAAGATGAACTTAATTTCTGCATTACAAACAAAATCCCCTTGTTTGTTTTATATTTCATTTTCACTTTGCATAAGAAAGTAGAATTTTATGGTATTCGTTCTGGGTTGTGTCATTTCATTAGATCTGTGCAGCTGGGGGTGATTTATGTGTGATCCAATTTCACATACCCATACAAGCATATTTTGAAAATATGCATTTTTTCATTTTCTGTCTACTGGTTTTTAGTAACTGACATCTAATAAAGTTCAGGCAATGTAACAGCATCCTGTTTGCCCTCATAAATTCCATTTGAAATCAGGGGAGCAGTTAATCTCAAAAGATGCTATCTCTGGATAACACATCACCAGATCAACAACAGGTTTGCTGGGAATGACACAGCTACTGATTCAGCCATTCCAAGAGGTGAGCCATAGAGGACACTGTAAACAATTTAGAAATATACTTGGAATGTGTACTGGAATTTCCAGGGTACTTACAAGGCCTCAGGACATACTCCAACAATGATCCAGTGCCTTAGATGACAGGGTGGCCAATCCTAGGGAATCCTGACAGACAGTAGGCACAACATTTTTTGGAAGTGTTTGGCTACTATAAAAGGTTAAAAAAAACTCTTTATAACATTAAACTTCATTATAAAGTTTTACGCATTTGTGTAAACACTTCAATAAGGGTGAATATTTAATTAATGTACTTCATTGGTCCTGGCTTTCATTCTGGCCTGTTAAGGTTTCACAAAACTGCTCCACAGACTTGTTATGCAAACATTTTTATTATTACTGGCTCTAATATAAAATCTGTCCCAACTTGTGGGACAAAGGACTGGAGGGCAGGCATTGCAACAAAACAAAAGGGCGGATATTGACCTCAAAGGAACAGAGACTGGGGAAAAAATGGGACAAAACGGGAGTGCAACAAGGAAGGGCGCAGTCCACTCGAGGGGTCGACGTTAATGACTGGACTGGGGAACACGGGACTGGGAAGCAGGTATATATGGGACTAACGAGGGAACTAACAAGAAGCAGCTGGGAGTGATTCACACACGCAGATTAGGACCGAGAGGCAAGACGAGAGGGATAGACGTGGCTTGTGCAGTTCAGTATTCCATCCATGCATCCTTTGTAACCGCTTGTCCTATTCAGGGGTCAGGGGATCAAAATCCAGTATTCCTTCCTTCCATCCATCCATCCATCCATCCATCCATCCATTTTCTATAACTGGTTATCCTATTCAGGGTCGGCGGGGGTTCCTGAGCCTATCCGAGAGGTGGAAGACAAACTCCAGTATTATAAAGAATAAATATAATATTTTTCGTTTTTCAAGATATTCTAGCAGCCCTAAGCAGATTAGCATTACGGATAGCCATTTTACATGCATTTTCTCGGTTGAAGAAAGCCTTGAAATGGACATGAACAGGCAGTGAATGCCTCGCAGTACAGCTTGCTAAAAAGGCAAGGTCCTCCCCATGCAGGACCCGATGTGACCCCACTGGGACACATAAATAAGCTGTGCTTTCTCTCTGGGGCTTGCAGACCAACCGCAGCACCATGGATCACTGACACTGAGAGACACACTGCGCATATGGGGTTGGGAGCAGGGGAGAGACACTCTCCATAGTCTACTGCAGCATTTTTGGGGCCACTACGCCCCTCGGGATAAATTATGGATGGCCGTGCCTCTCTCCCTTAGCAACGTTCTCCGTGCCATCGCCAACCTCAGGGTTAATTATGGCTGGCCGGGTTTCCCTCTATGTCATGTCAACGATCTCTGTGCGGCAGCACTATCAGGGTGGACAATGGCTGGCCGCACTTTTCCCCACAAGTCAACAACTTACACCATGACCACAGGTCTAAATTAGAGCCTTTCAGGGGTAAAGTCTCCTGACTCAGCCCGGGATAAACTCTGCATGACTCGTGGTCATTACCCTAGCTGCTGACCAACATCCTCTACTACGCGACAGACATAAAACGGGCCCCGTGTTGGCAAAAAGAATGTGCCGGCATATTACCGAGCCTGGGCAACTGGCATCGGGCCCTCTTTCCAACAGACAGCTGGGGTAATGGCAGCGTTTTGGGAGTGAGGAAAACACTGATATTTGTAAGTCAACATGCTGGATATGGGCACCAGATTGTCATAGAAAGTCCTAGGAACTAGAAGATTTCATTTGATGTGGTGATAAATGGAGGCAAATGTTAAATTATAAATTATAAGATCGCGCTGAGTTACATAAACCTAACATAAAATTTCAGAAAGCACCGTCCTTATTGGTTTGCTTTTAGACGCTGGAAAATCTGAACGTACGGAGGATTACAGTGCAATAAACACTTTTCAGCACGTTCTCTTTCTAAATTAAAAGTTGGTTTACGCAGATTATATGGGATGTGGTTGTCGGGAGTTTCTCAAGGCCTGGTGAGACTTGTGAGCTCACATTACTTACTGCTGAAAAGTTGAGTCAAAGATATAAATCTCCATAGGGACACTTAAGCTTCCAGCTATGAGTCTATGTAAAAGGCTGGTGCTGTAATACACAAGACCAATCTGCTGAATTCAGCCCTGTGTGGCTCCAAAGTGACTCATACCGGCCATAATAACACAGGAAGGAGAACGAATGTTTAACTAGACCTCACTTGGGCAGCACACACGTGAAGGTGAACAGGAGCATACTCTGTTTGTCCACGGTGAGCAGCAGCCTCACCCTACTTCATTTTATATTACGACAGCCTCTAAACGTGGGCCGTATTAAAAGCACATTTATTTTTACAGTCACTTGGAACTGAAAGCCACCTGTGAGACTCTGGATTACCAAGAAGGGCTGTTCTTTTGGATCAGTTAATCCTTCTTAAACTTTTTTTTCCCCCCAAGATCAAGTACTACAGAGAGGACAATTGAATCAGTACAGCATATTTGTAAAAAAAAAAAATCAGTTACTACTCAAGTAAAAATCATAAGAACATATGAAATTTACAAACGAGAGGAGGCCATTCGGCCCATGAAGCTCGTTTGGGGGAGAATTCCACTAGTAGCTCAGAGATGTTGCATCTCTAGATCTTGTCTAGCTCTGCTTTAAAGGAACCCAAGGTTTTAGCTTGCACTGCACTAACAGGAAGACTTCCATACTCTAACTACACGCTGTGTAAAGAAGTATAGCCACAAGTTCTCGTATTTGAACTAATATTGAAGTAACTATTTAATTGGACAGCATTCAGACCTGTTAGAATCTGATATACCTGGACCGTGTCCACCCTTAGTCTCCTTTGCACAAGGCTGAACAGATTGAGCTCAGCTAACCTTTACTCATAGGAGTGGAATAGTCTTAACATTACCTTCCTTGACTTAAACTCCACACACCTGAAGATGTAACCCAATATCATCCAATCATGAACAAATATATAGTAACTGCATGAAATACATTAACCAATGGAAGCCCTGAAGGGCATAAACACACTGGCAAATGCAAAGAAAAAAACATTATCAGCTAGTGAGGTTCAAAACGCTTCGTTTCGTGATATTAACCTTCCAGGGACTGTAGATTCGAACTGCATACAATATTTTGTCTTCTCAAGCAAAAATGTGGGCAGTGCAGGGAGGATGCAGATGAGTATATGTGACTGATATAGGGCAGATAAAAAAAAAACATCTGCACGACCCCCCCAGTGAGCAACAAGCACTGTCTCATTAGCAACTGTCACTAAAGGATGCGACGTTCATACTATATTATTATACCATTATGCTGCGGCTAAAGGCACTCATAAGCGAACTGCGCCCTCCCCCAACCTCTTGACCACCGGAGGCCTTGACGACTCGTTTGTCTGCTCTAAGCTCTTCTTCAGATGCTCTCTGGATGGCTTTTGCTTTGACCCACATTTTGTGCTCGGCTCAGTTTTTTTCAGACGGAATTGTTTTTCATTTCCAGGCTGACGAAAGTGGATCTTAGCTTTATCGTCGTTCATGGATGACAGCTGAAGACTATACGGAAAATGTTGGCTTCTTGAAAGCCTTAGCCGCCATCTGCCCCTCTGGACAGATCTGTCACGCCTCTGCCGTAACGTGGTCTAGCTGCCTGCGTAAGTTTAGCCGGAGCCTGGTCTGATTGGATCCTGGCGGGTCAGACACCTCGCAGGTTTCCCGAGGTTGATGACTGAGCCATGACTGAATGACGATAAATTCTCCGTTTGCTTTTTCTGACCCGGAGTCACAAAGAGGGAATTCAGTGTCTTGTCTCTCACGTCAACTTTGCCTTTGCATGGATCGACATGAGGAAAAAGCATCTCTGCTTTGCCGGTTTAATGGGAAAGTCACAAGTGATGCCTGCTATGTCATCCTTTCCTGGCATAGCTGAAGCATTCTCCTAAGATTCCTGACTCAATGTGACATGAATTCACTCACGTGGCCCCAGTATCGCAGCTCAGAGACAAATTTCAAATTCTAATTTCTGCAAGTTGTTTTATCTTGGCCTTCAAGAATGATTCTGAGCAGTCTTGCCAATGAGAACCATGAGGAGCAGGCTGTCAATTTTTAACGTGTTTTGGATTCAGTCCTCTGAACGCAGATCCATCTTTCAGCCATACGGACACAGCTAGGAGACCAGGACACAAAGGCTACGCAAACAATCGCTCCAGTGAAAGGGAAAGGCAGATGGATTCTGAAAGCGATGAATCAATCCTGCCCGCGTCCACCCCCCTCCAAGGTCCTGTGGCATTTGAGACGCTGGACCATGACTGTGACCGGTGGGAACTGCCGGAATAGATTGCCCCCACCCCCTACAACGCTCCCCACCAAATTATTCATGGAACTAACATTTCGATGAAAGGCAGCACAGTGGCCCCAGTCTCTCCTAACCCTTTTCATGTAGACAAGGGGGGGGGGTCCCTTTAATTGGTAATGACCCAAATTGGTTGTCGAGGGAGGGCACATTCATCAGGGTCACCTCCAGGGTCAGGGAGACAGCCATCCATTTATAAAATTTGCGAAACCAAAACAAATCTAAAAAAAAAAAAAAAGTTTCATTTAGAGCACAGCATGCTTCACTCGGTCATTTTGGCCCTCGGTCAGTCCCCGCAGAGGTCATTTCAGAAAAGCTGCCCTGGTGTGTGGCTCCGTGGGTTAGGAATCTGTACCCGTTTTCGGGAGTTCGCTGGTTTAAATCTCCTGGCTGCCATAGAAATCATGTAGTTGCTGAGCCGTCGAGCAACGCCCCCTGCTACGGTGTAGCGGGAAGAATGGTGACCCGGCGTTCTGCTCCCACTTGTACGCGTGTGTGGCTCATAGGAGATACCAGGGGATTTGTGGGGATTGAATTTCCTTGTACTTGCTACCTGCACAATGCCAATACAAGCATTCCACTGCGGCTATATTTAGTAAGCTTGATGAGTGTGTGTGTGTAGCAGGTCAGGAGGAGATGCTGTTGAGTCCCAGATATCCTAAGGCAGTGTTTCCCAACCCGGTCCCAAGGGACCCACAGCCACATTTTTGCTCCCTCCCAGCTCCCTGCCAGACAGTCCACATTTCTGGTAGCTGAGAGGGAGCAAAAATGTGGACGGTCTGTGGGTCCCCGAGGACCGGTTTGGGAAACACTGTCCCAGGGTGATTGACACAGGCCCTCTAGATGTCTACATTTCTAGAAATACAGAGTTGTGCTTTTTTTTTTTTATTTCAAATGTTTATACAAAAAGCAAGGTGCATTCTAATAAACTCAGGAATGTACCATTCAGTACATCGCGACCTCTGCCGTCAAAAGCAACTTAAAAAAAGCAGCCCTGCACTCAAAGCATCATACTTTTGTTTGGTCCATATGGTGCTCAATGGCCTCTGTCATTTGCAGAGGACTCAAAAGGTCCGGTTCCACTTGACAGAAGTGTGGAGCCCATCTCGCTGGGCTCTCTGTGACTCTGCTCGAGGGAGCGCCTGAGGTGGAGTCAGCAGGGTTACGAGCACACGAGTCCCAAATAACACATAACAGACATAAGCAACTTATTTTCCTTAAGATATCCATACGATTTGTACCTGCACACAACTTTTGCTTCTACATGTTTAATGTGACTGTCCCCAGCAATCAGATCAGCTGATTCTCAGCCAATAGCACTGACGGGATAGTGTAAGGATCAATGTGTAGTTCCCATGAGTGCCTTTGCATGTCTACCGGTTACATGTCCCTTTTCTTCCAATGGGGCATGCTGGCGGGACGCAGGTCCACCTCTCCGTGGGCAAAGGCACAGCTCTCGGACTGCAGGGGGCAGCCTTGAGGATGGTGAGCATGAAACCAGCATGGCCGTGTCTTCCGTGCCTCGGTAGCTGTCCGCCTGGGTCCGGCTCCGGGTTTGGGCTTCCGTGCTCCAGTCGGTATACGCCAGTCACGCACGGACACCTTGGCGCTCTCCACTGAAAGCAGAATGCTGACATTAATGCTGAAGAACCACTGGACTCCTGTCCCAAACAAGTACTGTAACTCATTTTACGTTATCAGTACTACAATATACTTTGATCACCAGGGGGGAAAAAAAATCATTAAAATATGAAACACAAATGCAGACTGAAAGACAAGCTCCCATGAATGGGCCAGTGGACCGAACCCAAAAACAAAAATGGTCCGCACACAAGGACATGCATCTGTGTGGAAGCAAGTGTGGCGCCATGACATGCGACTTTGGCATGAATGCTTTACTGTAGTAAGGCAGCTCCATGGCAACAGGGGTGACACGGCAGCAGGTCATGTGACACGGCAGCAGGTCATGTGACACAGCAGCAGGTCATGTGACTCTGCCCAGCCTCTTCATCTTAACAAGTTGGCCCAGTGTGAAGGCAAACAAGAAACAGTCTCTGTCACCTCCTGAGCCGTAAATAATAAGATTTACATTTATGAAACTGTAAACCAAATGGATGGCCTCAGACCAACCACCGTACCATGCTGACTGCTTGTGTCACCTGTTTTAACCAACTGCAGTGACCGCATGCATTTCAAGTAAAGACACTAAACGTGGGGTGATCCCATACCTGTAAACACTTGGTGGTTGTTCTTCAGCAGTGTCTGCAGCCCTCCACATTCTTTCTTCAGGGTGAGGAGTGTGTCCTTGTCAAGGAGTTCAGCTACCTCCCTGAGTGTCAGGCTTCCTGCAGGGCACAGAATCAGCTGGTGTCACTATCAAACAAACTGCCTCCTCAATTATTACTCACTCTAATCTTGGACTCTGATCTCACACAGTAAGAACTCATAGGTATCTCTCACTGTAAGATCACAAACAGCTACATCCTCGCTGTGTAAGGTCCCACATAGCTACATCCTTACTGTGTTTTACACAGCTACATCCTTACTGTGTCTCACACAGCTACATCCTCACTGTGTAAGATCTCACACAGATACATCCTCACCGTGTCTCACACAGCTAAATCCTCACTGTGTAAGATCTCACACAGCTACATCCTCACTGTGTAAGATCTCACACACAGCTACATCCTCACTGTGTAAGATCTCACACAGCTACATTCTCACTGTGTAAGATCTCACACAGCTACATCCTTACTGTGTAAGATCTCACACAGCTACATCCTCACGGTGTCTCACACAGCTACATCCTCACTGTGTAAGATCTCACACAGATATATTCTCACTGTGTAAGATCTCACACAGCTACATCCTTACTGTGTCTCACACAGCTAAATCCTCACTGTGTAAGATCTCACACAGCTACATCCTCACTGTGTAAGATCTCACACAGCTACATCCACACTGTGTCTCACGCAGCTACATCCTCACAGTGTCTCACACAGCTACATCTTCACTGTGTAAGATCTCACACAGCTAAATCCTCACTGTGTAAGATCTCACACAGCTACATTCTCACTGTGTAAGATCTCACACAGCTACATCCTCACTGTGTCTCACACAGCTAAATCCTCACTGTGTAAGATCTCACACAGCTAAATCCTCACTGTGTAAGATCTCACACAGCTACATCCTCACTGTGTAAGATCACACACAGCTACATCCTCACTGTCTCTCACACAGTTACATCCTCACTGTGTCTCACACAGCTAAATCCTCACTGTGTAAGATCTCACACAGCTAAATCCTCACTGTGTAAGATCTCACACAGCTACATCCTCACTGTCTCTCACACAGTTACATCCTCACTGTGTCTCACACAGCTACATCCTCACTGTGTAAGATCTCACACAGATCTCACACAGCTACATCCTC
>JAODKN010000016.1:10966157-10976394 GCA_026774425.1 Petrocephalus zakoni | reverse complement strand
TGCGTTAATATATTTAATCAGATTAATCACGATGCTGGATTAATCCGCGTTAACGCGTCAATTTTGACAGCCCTAAAATATATATATAAAAAATTTTACACCATAATCAACAAAACCAAAGGCCTGCATCATATTTTAGGCAGCGCTGAAGTGTTTTAGCCAGCCAGTTTTGCTTTCAGTGGACTGGAACCTCTTTCTGATGGTGTAATTCCAGTCTTTTGCTAATTGACATGCTGTGTCTGTCTTTACAGGTGGATATTTATCTGGGAAACAGTCGGCTGACTTCATCCAAAACGCCATTCTCATATTGTGTGCACAGGTTTGAACTCTCCCTCCGTTTGTCTTCGGTAGTTTTTTCTGTGAAATTGTACATGGTTTGTAAGAAAATTATTTTGTCTCATAGTTATTTCTGGCTGTGTGCAGATGAGTTGAACTATCGGTTGTTTTCTCCTTAAATGTGAAGAATATGTCCGGTGCTCTCCGCCTGCTGGTGCATCTGTCTCTGGTTACTGAGCGTGTGTGTGCATTGCCTTCATGTCCAGTTGCACATGTTAGCCCAGTTAAAGACCAACAGAAACGCTATTCCCTTGCTCCTGGTCTCCAACAGTTGAAGGATGACGCTGTTGCTCTGGTGGACGTTATGGCTCCCCCTGACTTCATCCTTAACTCGCCCCTCAGCCATGCGGACGGCGAGGTAAGCATCAGATTTAGGGTCAAATGTGCAAGAAAACAATGTAAAAATACATAAGATCAAGTGCGTATAGTTTATCACAATTAGCAGTTTTGTGCAAAATTTCAGTTATTTTGAATTGGTGGCGATTTTTTCTAGCAAAACGCAAAGCTGAACTCTGCTGAAGACTGAAATGGAATTCATGATTATCTATTGTGACGAAGTGATGGGCTTTCACATTTATAAGAATTTGTGCCTTCCTGTATTGTGGAAGAAATTTTACTCCCCGATAGTATTGAAATCCTGCTGATTGATTTAATGAAAACCACATTCCTCATATGTTCATTACCATGTATTAAGGTGTGCTTCTCTCGCAGAAAGATTTGTACCTAGACCACTGTTTCCCAGCCTGGTCCTCAGGGATCCCTCATGGTCCACATTTTTGCTCCCTCCCAGCCCCCGGTAGGGTGTCTAGGGGTCCCTGAGGACAGCTTAGGAGATGCTGTCTTGGGTAACAAAGATGGTTTATTCCTGTATTCCTGGGTCTCTCTTTCCTGTCATATACTGTATATGATAGATGTGCTTATGATTTAGTTGGAGGCTGAAATAACCAGTCAGGATCTGGATGCTTGTTCATTATCGCTTGCCTCTATGTAACCAGTACTAGTACCACACAATGAGCCGAACGCCGTCTGTGTGACTGACACTTCTCAAGACCACTATGTTTCCCATGTGCTTTCAGCTATACAAGAACCTATGGTCAGCAGTCCTCCAGGGAAATGGGGTCCTGGAACGTCCATCCTGGTGGTCTGAGTTCTGTGCCAATAAGCCCGTTGTGGGATCCCTCCGGCCCAAGCTGTAGGGGATGTGGACCCAAAACCCTGCAGGTGAAGTCAAATCACCTTCATCTTCAGCAGGTTTACAGATGGGCTTGACATAAAACCTCACCTCACCCACACAAGATCTATTTTCATCACTTCACGAGGCATCAGAGGAACGTCATTTCACTGCTATTTTATACTTATTGGAATGATATATTTAGTTATTTTCTGTTTTGACACTAATCCTAAGTACTGGGAACATTGCACCCCCTGAACACAACTGATATCTGTTTCTGAATGTACCATAAAATCATTTTTATTTACAGACCGCAATTAAGGTGCCAATATTACCCACTGAATTTATGTTGCATAAATATGTAAACTAAATATTAATGGATTTATGGAATTTTAATGACATGCAGATGTGATGCTATAATTTGACCTTTTTAACATTTTAATAGTTTTGAGTTTAATGTGAAATTCTAGGCTTACTTTAGTCAAGGGCCTTCTCCAATACCTGCATCACTGTCAGAGATTTGACTTTAAAATTTGACTATCAGACTTGTTTGAAATTCAGACATCATGCCCACTTAGCATCTTGGTTTCAGCAGGAGACTTAGCACAAACATGGATACTGTCATTCTGTGATCTTCCATCCAAATGTAGAAGATTGTTAGGGTCTATTTTGGCAAAATATGAACTTTGGATAAGTCCTAAGGGACAAGCATCTTTCAAAACTAGATGGGTTCCTGGAAGGATCAACACTCAACTGTTTATGTCAAATAATTTCTTTCACTCTATTTTGATTGCACTGAAAAAGGTGATATGTCCGTTAAAGGTGGAGTTAATCATCGCTTTGTTTGTGCTGCCTCTTTGTTACCCACTTGGTGTGTACGGAGTTATTCCTGCGTGTGTCGCCGGTGGTGCTGGGCTAATTCTGTGTTTGCAGCCTTTGCGGTACTGTGTACATTCTTTATGGGTTTAACAGAGTCTCCTCTCTTTTCTGGTGCTGCTGCTAATGTCTCCTCAAATCAGGGAAACAATTCTGAGTTTGCATTTCAGGCATTCATGAGACCCCTGGGGGGAGGGTAAGAAGGTTAGTGTGTTCATTGGAACAGAATTCTGATGGGGGACGAGGGGTTAGTGATTATCTCTGTCAGTGGCCACTCTCCTTTCAGCATGTGTTTCTGGGCTTGCTTCTGGTGTCAGTGTGCACTGCTTGGAGTTTTCCCCCTTCAACGTTTTTGTATCTTGTAGTATTACAATCTGAATTAAATGGATTTAATTGTGATCTTATGTGACAGATCTTCACTGTCACAGTGAAGGAAAAACCTTTATATTTCTTAAAATTATTTACAAATGAAAAAGTGGTTGCATAAATATGTCTCCTTTGATGTGAAACCTCTAAATAAGCTCTGGTGAAACTAACTGCCTTCATTTCCTTGTTCATACTGAGTTGTAGTGTGAAATTAAAGTGTCTGAGGACCCCAAAAAATGGTCCTGTTACTGGAAGGCCCTAAAGAAGCAGCATCATTAAAACTGAACAGCTATCAAAGCAAGTGTGGGATAGGGTTCTGGAGAAACACCAGTCAAGCTTGGATTATAACACATCCAATCTTCTAACATTCCCCTGGATTGTCATTAAATTAGACGTTATTTAAAAATGGGAAGTGCGGCACAACGATGACTCTGGCGAAAGCCGTCTGCCAAGACTCGGTGATTGAGTAGGGAGGGCATTAGTCAAGCAACCAAGAGGCCAATCGTAAATCTGAAGGAGATGCTGAGATCCTCAGCTGAGATGGAAGATGCCTTCAGTATGAAATCCTGCTTGGAGTTTGCCAGAGAACATATGGGAGAAATTGGTTCTCTGGCTTGTCAAGATCATAATTGAGCCTTTTGGCGTTAGTGCAGAATGCTACTTGTGGCAGAACGGTAACAGTATCCATCATTCTGAAAGCACCATCCTCAAAGGGAAGCATGATTAGGCAGCATCATGTTGTGGGGTGCTTCTAAGTGGCAGGTCCTGGGAAACTTCCAGGATTTAAGGCAAATTGGATGGAGCCAAAAGCAATTAATTAAGAGTAATTGTAGTGGAAACGCACCTGAGACTGGGGTTGAAGGTAACCTTCCTTAAGGACAATGACACTGAACAAAGCCACATATAACCTGGAGTGGTTTACAATCAAGAATCTAAAGGTCCTTAAGATGGCTCGGTCAAAGCCTAGACCTCAGTATCATTGACAATCTGAAGAACTACTTGAAAGTGAAAGTTCTTTAGTAGTCTAACCTGACAGAGCTTGAACAGTTTTTCCAAGTATGGGGGAAATATTGCATGTTCAGATGCTCAAAGGTGGACGAAGCTTGCCTCAGAAGACCATACTGTCAGCGAAACGTGCTTCTAATGAGTAGAAGCGTGAATGCTTATGCAAACATCTCATGTCTCCTCTTTTGTTTAATTAACTTTTATGTCAGAATAAAAGTATTTGGCCGTCAAAGTGTTATGTTGTTTATATCAAATGGAAAATTTCGACTTAAATCTATTTTAATTACAAGTAATAACACAACAAAAAGTGGGCCGGGGGGGGTGAACACTTACGCAAGGCACTGTACATCCACAGCACCATGCACGCCCCTACTCTACCCGGCGCTGACGAGTGAGCTCATGGCCTGCTCTCAGGTGTGGCCCAGTGCTGGAAATGACGAAGTGAAAGGGCTCTCGCTGCTCTTCTCAGACATTTTATTATGGTCATAATGGCTTCTCTGTTTCTGCTTAGTGAGGGTTTCTCTGCTTATGCTCAGTGAGCGCTCGGTCAGACGGACTTGGCATAGTTTTGGGATTAGAATGTAGGATGTTGTTTGTGGCTGGGACGTGACCTCGTTTGGAGAGTGCACCCTGGCACCCTCTGCTGTCCCAGCCAAGGAAAACAGGCTGGTATGAGAGAGGATTATGTCTGTCACCGGACTCGGCCACTCCCAGGATCAGTCCCTTCATACTCTTTCCTGCTAGGGGATTTCACAGGATCAGAAGATCAACCTGCTTCATCTTCCCAGCTGCAATGAAACAGACCTCCAGGTAACATCCAAATGGGCTAAACTGTTTAGAGGGCTCGGGTCCCTGCAAGCCAGCAGAACAACATAAATGTACTGGAGCATAAATTCAAAGTGACTGGACCTCTGCTAGGGGCATCTGGTGCAATTTTTCCGTGAGAAATTACATCATTTGGTGTTTCATTGGTGGTCTTGGAAAAACTCTTTCGGGCCCTGTTCCAGAATCTCCCATAACTGTTGTCATACATTGAGATGTAGTGGCATATGGTGTACATCGTTTTCACGCCCCTCAAATCATTTACTGACCATTTCCATGGCTGGGGGAGGGGGTATGTTCAGCCTGGAAAGTCCCAATCCCTTACGGACAGAAAGGCTTCACCACCGTATAAACATGATAGCTCAGACTAACTGCTCTGGGTGCCAATTACCTTGCCCTCAGACTGGAGGATCCCATAAACCTCACACCTCACACACACACTAGGCTTTCTTACTCGCCTGCTTACTGAGAACACTATGCCCGTAACTCTTTTGTTCACTGTCTCTGTAGTTGTAAAGAGGGACGTGTAAACCTGTAGCACTGTATTCATTTTCAGTCACAATGTACAATACTGTACTGTCTTAGACAGTCAAAGGAAATGTTTAAAGCTATTTATCTGGGTAATAAGTGCATATTTGCTCAGAACAAAAAAGCACAATATTTGAACATGTACAAATTAAGAGTAACATAATCAAAACTAACAAGAATCTCTACAGTTCTCCCAAAAGTTCCTGATATCTAGTTTGATGGCTATGTGAACATTGCTTTGGGTCCCAAACCTCTCCTCAGGGGCACCTCGGCCATTTCATGTATTTATGAAATTTCACTACCAGATGACTTACTATAATTAGTGAAGAAAGTCAGTGAGGTATTGATTAGCCGCACGAGGTGAGGTAGTGGTAGAGTCAAAATATACATGGGTGTATAAGATGGTGGCTGCAAATGCCGCTGTGCCCGGAGGAGCGGTTTGGAAGTGGCTAAGCTGGCAGACTCAGCAGACACACCAAAGTTTTACACCAACATGAGGATCATTCAAACGTCGTCCTTGACTGGCTGGGACTTTTGCACAGTACTGTACATTTGGGGAAAATGCCCTGGCAATAATTCTGCAGACTGTGCAGAGGAAGCAGGAATGAGAGTCTATAAGGGAAATGATCTGTGTGCATGTCAGATTGTTTCATTTCATATGGGGGGGGGGGACCCACAAGTTAATTTATTCATATTGTCTGTTCTGGCCTTTCGTTCTTCCTCCTGGCAGCTGTTTGCTGAAGCTCACAAAGCCCAACCTCTGTCTATAGAACGCTGTATTTCCCTCCGCTGTGGGAAGCTGTCAGCTCAGCTTTAAAAGACTTTATTATGCTTTTGCCCAATGGGATTAACTCTTAAAATCAAGCCGAATTACAGCCCAGTACGGCTACTGGTTAAACTCTTATTTCTGAACTAAATTAATGATTATAAGTTATACTGAAAGGTTTTTAGCTTGTAGCTTGTCCTAAAACCAGTTGTAAACCGGATTTTTTACCTAGGTAAGCGCATGCTTCTTGAAGTGTGAACCACATAGATGGCCGCAGATTTATGAGAAAGAAAACTTTACTACTTTGTCACATTGTGGGTCATTTTTCCCCCCCACAATTGCAAAAGAAAAGAACAGTCAGACTCCTCAACCCGCCCGGCAGAGTTTAATTCGCACATTGCGGAGTGCTTAATAACTTAGCGCTCGTCATCGGTCATGCAGTTCACTGTCTACAAGGCACTTTTTCGTGGATACAAACAGATGTTAACATTTCTTTGGGTTACGTGCTATTCTCTTACGAATAAATATCGAATTTAATGGCTAGTTTTGCGTCATATTTCGGCGAATAACGGGAGCCGTCTGCTGTGTACTGTAATGGCTCTCACAGGTGTTGGGGGGCCTTTCTCCCACCTCCTTGGCGGTAACTGGAGCACGCGGGGAGGATTTGCCGTTACCACCAGTGCGGCTCACTGCATTATGACGTCGGGCTCGATGTGGAACAGAAGGTCGTCGTTGCCACGGCGAACCTCCAGCAGCATGGCTGTGTCCTCCATCAGCGCTTCCTGCAAGTCGACGGTACTCTCCAGCAGGCGCCCGTTCAGCTTCACGATGATGTCACCATCTTTGATGCCGCCCCTGCGGTGCGTGGGAGAGGGAAAACCGCCCCCAAACACCCCGTCATCACCTGCAAGTTGTACCTCCAAACCAAAATCACTTCATAGGGCTCACTGGATTCCTGCAGGCTTCTAAGGTACTAGTAAATCTATTTAACAGTCTAGGTTAGAATTAGTAGCTATACTCTTCTAGTAGCTGTGGAAGGAATGTTTATTAGGTTTAGGGTATCGGGCAGATCAGTTGAATCCCCTTCATTAGGGTTAGGATTGAACAAACCTGTCAATTACTTTTCTATCCATTCTCGTTCATACGAGCTTATATACATGCTTGTGACAGCAAAATGTCACAAGGAAGTGTTTAGTGTGCCACTGGCTGGTGCGAGGCGGGGCTTTGCACATACTTCTGAGCTGGCGAGTTGGGCACGACTTCATGCACGTAGATGCCGCTGCTGATGTCTGGGAAGTCTGTGCTCTGCTGCTTCAGCTCCTCCACCAAGCTGCGTGAATCACGGCGGAGAGGCACCGCGGTCACTGCTGAGCCCACAAACCCCAGCGTACTCATGTTTCAGGCAGCAGGCGTCCTGCACAGGCCGGCCTGCACTGAATTTACCTTCTCAAGAAAGGACGGAAACGAGCGCTTTTCTCTACTCCTGCGCGGAAGCTTAGTTTGGATAATATCATTAATATTAATGTCCTTCCACTTACGCTGGTGTGATAGTAAGCATCCGAATCCCGATGAACCGTTTCTTGACCGATCTCACCTCTGCAAATAAAAAGAAATGATTTTGCATATGTCACAGTGAATAGGCACCGCACCAGTCTCAAACATGAAATCCTCAGGCAGAGCAGGAGGGTCAGCATACGCTCAGTCCCAGTGTATTATGTACAGATGCTGCTGTCTGGCTGCATCTGTTGTGTCGCGTTGACATATGGGTTCAGTGACTTATTTTTTTACGTTGGGCTGATCCCTGTTTGTCCTTGTTTCCAGAAACGCCGCTTGGGCTGTAGTTTTATTTTTCCCTCATTAAAATCAGACCCCTTTTTCGTAAATCTCTGACACTCCTGCTTGTTTCTTGTGTCTAAACGAGGATGCCCGTCGCGAGTGCAGCCCCTCCCCATCGAAGGCCTCTTCCGCAGCCATAATTAGGGCGTCTGTAACCAGGAATTAGTAAGTTTATCTAGTTCCAAACTGGTTAGCAAGGCAAACTCTATTCTGTTTGATAATAATAACTGGGCAATTGGAAAGCCTGCTTACCTTTGCTGTGTTTGTTGAGAGACTCGTTAAGAAAACGAGTGATTCTATCTGACGGAATGGCAAACGAGATTCCAGCCGCCACCTTCAAGGTGTTGATCCCGATCACTTCCCCGTCCTTAGACAGACGAGGTTTGCCTTGTTAACTGTGAGTCACAGTTATTGTCTCCCCATGTGGGAGCAATAAAAATAAATGAATGCGACTGATGAGAAAGGAGAACGTGAGACACGCTGTGAGACTCACCAGATTTACAAGTGGGCCTCCTGAATTCCCATACTGTGTAGGGAAAAACAATAGTTGGTCAAAAAAAATGAATGATCGACAGAATCACTGATATAAACATTTCAGACATCAGGAGTACAGGCAGAGTACAGGTAGTTTGTAAACTATCAACCATGTGAGGATTGTGACCCTTCTGCACGCTGTAGATTACAGTCTGTCTGTTACTGACGTCACATAAACATTTAGAGAGACATATATGTAGTTGTGCCCCTTTTATATGCATGAAGACAGGGCATGCTTACATTGATAATGGCATCTGTCTGTATGTAATCCATGTCCGAGTCGCGGAGGCCTAGTTCCTTGCCGTCCCGCTGAGCGCTGCTGACGATGCCCGTGGTGACGGTGTTCTGAAGGGCGAAGGGGCTTCCGATGGCCACCACGAACTCCCCGGGACGCAGGTCTGCCGAGTGGCCCAGCAGGAGAACAGGCAACTTTTTCTGACCAAGGGCAGAGGTGGAAACAGACCAAAACACACAACTTTCACCTTCCTCAGTCGGATTCCTGTCTTGCTCCAGACTGACCATGGGTACTGAGCCAAAAAGGACTGATTTGCTTCAGTTAGGAAAATAATCTTTTCAATCTTTTCAAATGCTTAAGCTGGATAATCGAATAAGAACTTTCATATACATCCTTCAGGAAGCAGGGAACATTCCACATCTGCTTTCCCTATTTATAGGGCTCTTCCTATTTATAGAAATCTTGATTTTTTTTTTTATCCGGAGTAACAGAATGTATGCCTTTGAATGCTATGGTTTTCATGATTAAGGCATCTGTATCAGCTTGTCGAAGTTGATACAAAACTCTCTATTTAAGTGTGACCTTTTGGGTATTATTCTGCCAACCACTTGTACTAACACCAAGCACCACCAAATGGCTCACAGCCCGCGCTCAAGAGTTCATGAACCCCCCACGTGTCGACACGGGCCCGCCCCTGGCCCACGCTGCGCCCCGACCGCCAAATACATCAAATTATAACGCAGATCGTCAACACCGCGCTAATCACGGCTGAGCAACAGTGCCTGCATCTGCTGAGCATTAGGAAAATGAGACATTCCGATTAATCTGAGCGGCTCTCCTAGTCCAAGCAGAAACTGCCCTGTGCTTTTGCTGGACAACAAAGCTAAAGAAAAACACCTCTTAAAGTTAGTTAAGTTTAATTAACATTGGAGGGAGTAACTTTATATAAATCTGTCCAGTTTGCTGCTCCATGTAATCCCTGGAAGCTATAAGTGTGGGAAAGAGGTTGAAATATAAATAATGGTGTTCTGTCTCACGCGCACATCCATATCACTGACAAATCATGTTTCTAATAGACAAATTTGGGAGATTCAGCACCAGGAGAGTGTTCCTCTCTGGACGAACAAGTCATGGAGTTGTCCTGCATGAGCATAACTTCATGAGCTGCTGTTCAGCCAGTTAACCCTCAGAGTACCTTTGTCTGATTGTGGACTTGAGGACAGTAAGAAGCAGGGTTACTAAGAAAGTGTGCCGCTTCGGTGTGGAACAGCGTAACAGATAAAGAAATGGTACAAGCTAAATTCATAGCGCTAGGGCAGCTGTGAAGACTTCACCTTGCTTTACAAGTTTAATTACTTTGGGGCTAAAAAAAAAAAACATTATTAACCTCCAAATGTGTGACCAAACACCCACCAGCTCCCCAATTCTTCCTATATTTCCTGTACGAGGTTTATCTTTTACACTGAGTAAGTTCTGCCATTTTACAGCTGATGATGGCACAGATACTCACATCCAGCACCAGCACTCCCTTCTAAAACTCCAAGGGATCAACAATATCTTTTATCTCTAAACACTCAGATCTCTAAACATAAGTTCTTCTTGTAGTTTTTCTAGTTTTTGAAAAACGTGTGTTCAGCACTTGAAAGTCTACAAAGACGCTTCATCAAACATCATGCTGCCATCACAACACTTTCTTCTCTTTGATAAACTACAAATGAAAGGGCTGAAATGTCAGCAGTGTTGTAGGGCCATATGGGCGATC
>JAODKN010000016.1:10908864-10939299 GCA_026774425.1 Petrocephalus zakoni | reverse complement strand
CCCCCCCCCCCCGCCCCCCCCCCCCCCCCCCCCCGGCCCCCGCCCCCGCCCCCCCCCCCCCCAGCCTACATAAATAATATTATTTTTGGGTTACCCAGAATCCCTCTTTTCACTCAGTACTGACAGAACTTTGTAATTTTTGTTCTTTAGCCAACTCAAATACACAGTGGGTATACGTTAAGGTCAAGTGAAACATTCTCATTCGAACCCGAGGCACAGGGAGAGGGAATAATAAACAGTTGCTTTAACAGCTACGCTACGCTGCTGCTGTTAATATTAAATATAAAGCAATACTTCCCCCAACTATTGTTTCTTAGCAACCGCACACACTTATATACCTTTGTCAGTCATATTTTTATTTATTACTTAAAATTTTTGTACCTTTATATTAGTTGTCTATTTTCCTATTTTATTCTATTTATTGTTATTGTTTGTTCACTTAATTTCCCTGTTTCTTGTTCTTGACTGGAGCTACTGTAGCAAAACTAAATAAAGTTAAAATTAATAATTTCTTTTTATATATAAAAATATATCTAATATAAATATTATATATAAAGCATTCTTGCATGTCTCTGTTTGGGTCTTATTTAATGTTTGCTATTTAGTGGGGAGCTGTGTACTGGTTTTTCCCGGGTATCTGCTGAGCAGAATCGGGGACTGAAGCTAGGGCAGTGAAGCCCTGCAGTGGGCTGCAGAAGTCCTCCTGTAGAGGGTTATTTGGCCCCATGCTCATAGTGTGCTCCTCTCACCCCGTGTTTACCGGGTAAGACCCGGCACCAGCGTGGCGACACCTTCCACCTGACCCTGGAGGAGATCCTGGACGAGACGAAGCTCCTGGATATTGGCATGAAGCAGAAGATGTGGTTGATGAACGAGGTACCTGATCCCAAGCTAGGTCCTGCCCCCTGGGAGACTTTCCAGGCATCAAGTGACTGCAGTGTGACACTTCCTCCTGCTTATGCCCCAGCGGCGTCAACAGAAACACTTTACGTGTTCAGCGTTTGTATAATCATTACCCTGAGAAGCTCCTCACATCATGTGATAAAGTCAAAGTCTTTCATGATGGGTGTATTTTGGCGTGTCCGGTTATTTATTTCTAAGTGTATTCATTTGAAACAAAATTTAAACTGTGAAATTAGGTTGCTGACCTTTTGGTTCAGTTTAATTAAACGCTTGATTTTAAAATATCAGCTGACGTGCTGTAATTGCTTTCTCTGTCCACTAAGGGGCAGCAGGTGCTGGGATTGTTATACCTGCAGGGCTAGATAATGTGGTAATGCGGTGTAGTTGGCGTACTTGTGATCCCAGAATGCGTTCAGTGTCGTACCTAGTTGCCATTCTGTGTCTATTGCCCACCCTCTTCGGCTGCCCCCCACCCCCAAGGCCCTGGCCAGCAACCCCAAGATCGAAGTTCGTGACGGGAAGTACGCCTTCAAGCCCAAACACCCGCTGAAGGACAAGAAGGCACTGCTGCGTCTGCTGGACAAGCATGACCAGCTGGGCCTGGGGGGGGTTCTGCTGGAGGACGTGGAGGAGGGGCTGCCCAACGCGCACAAGGCCATCAAGGTGCGTCTGCGCCTGCAGCTGCACGTGTCTGTGTGCGTCTGCACGTGTCTGTGTGTACGTGTGTGCTCGTTATGTGGCAACGTATGCATTGTGAGTCGAAACAAATTAACGAATTTATCGTCCAATTTTCTGTTAGTCGTACAGCTCTCAGATTTGGCCATCAAAATGCTGCATGCATTAATTAGGTAAAAGAAATGATGTTATGAAATTAAAACGAGCACTATGCCCAGCTGTAAGCTGCATACATAGACTGTATATGTGATGTTATGTACATTTATTTATATATGATATATACACAAAAATTTTATATATGTATTGATGCACACTCTGTCTAATCTTCCAAGGCATACTGCTCTTCAGCCCAAACATCTCTGTGCTCTTGGTTATGTCGCCCCCTGCAGGCCTTAGGGGATCAGATCATCTTTGTGACCCGACCTGACAAAAAGAAGATCCTCTTTTATAACGACAAACACTGCCAGTTTACAGTGGATGAAGGTGAGGACAGAGATAGAATACAGATTTCACTGCTCGTGGTGTTAGTTGCAAGTTTGTAGGGTTTATAGGGTTAACTCTGGAAAAAGACTGAATTCCAAATACAAATTCACTCCAGATTCAGATTTTTATCCTTCATTTTCAGATTAAAACATTCCGATTTAGCAGTGCAACTAGAGTGAATCAAACACCGAGTCAACAGTGAAACTAGAATCAAACATTTAAAATATTTAATTGTACAATTTCAATTTCAGCATGCATAATTTCACTCTAACTGTGTGGTTTGTAGAGTTCCAGAAGTTGTGGCGTAGCGTGCCTGTGGACTCGATAGATGAGGAGAAGATTGAAGAGTACCTGAAGAGGCAGGGGATTTCCTCCATGCAGGACACAGGGCCTAAGAAGCCGGTATGTTCTGAGGGTCCTGCCGTCATAACCGGCTCATTTACACACCCCCTGCAGCCAAGCACAGCTCACATGTGCCGAAACCTGCCTCCCTCCTGGCTCATCCATTTCTCACATCTGGCCCATCTCGCACCCCCATCCGCACTCCCACACGCCTTCCCAGGGCTGCACTTTTCAAATCGTTGTTCTCGGATCTCCCTCAGGCTCCCATCCAGAAGAAGAAAAAGCCAGGATCTCAGAAGAAGAGGCGTTTCAAGACGCACAATGACCACCTGGCCGATGTCCTGGAAGACTACTCTCAAGGGGTACCTGGTAGGAAGTGACACAGCAATGTGTCCTCCCACCAAGGAGGGGGGGTAGTGTGTGCGAACTATACGTTTGAAACGGAAAGAAAATGCAAAAAATCCCCTGTCCAGTGTCCTGCCCTCTCTGGAATCCCGCATAAATAAATCGCTAAAGGATTACGCCTTGAAAGGGCAGTTTTTATACTCCATACTACTCATTGGATCTACGTTTACTTGTTGGACAAAAGTACACTGGGCAGTTATTTGAACTAGTGTTTTGTTTTTTTTTTTTTTATTATTATTAAATGGTGTGAAACTAAATATGACTCCAGAGATCTTGGACCTCCACTGCTGCTATCAGCACCTACTTTCCCCAGCTGGTGCCGTGCAGCTGCGGCCATAGATCCAAGCTGACGGCAGTGATGGCGGTAAACTCTCTAAAAACTGTTTGGAAACGAGGAAGGAGGTGGGGGAAACAGGGGAAAAATAACTGCCGTAATTGTGTTTGTCAGCTGTAAATTACTTTCGATAATTCCGTCATTAGCAATTACGTTTTATTAAAATGGAATAATTATGAGCTAATAGCAATTAGTAAATTATTAAATGGAACGAAACGGTAATGACAGAGATGGGGCAGCGATAAAACCATAGCAACCGCGACAGTAGGAATTCCTCTGTAATGGTTGCTTAGTGACGAGTCAGTGGGCCATCTCTGAAGTGCCAGGTTGCCCGGTCGGGGGCATCAGACCTGCTGGAGTGGAGTCAGGTGGTTCAGTATCTCTGGTGGAAGCTCTGTACCACATAGCACACTAAAAGTGGCCCTAGATGGTCTAGGAGCATCATGGACATGAGATTCTGTTCTGAATGGTACTAACTTGAGTCTGTGGAGGGGCATAGCTGAACTGTTGTGCATTTCACCCGGGCATTCCAACAGAATAGCCATATTATGACATCCAGCTGTATTCAAAGCTTGAACTGGACCTCACCTCTGTAAATGCTATAATGTAGAATCCATCGTCAATGACAGATTGTTAGCCATGGCGCCTGTATGAGGGACTCTGGTCCTTCGAAGAGGAGGGTTTCGATATATAAGACCAGCAGTTTAACACCACACAAAAACTGCCCTAGGTTGATCCAATCTTTTTATTCTTTTATACAAAAAACGTTTTTTTTTTCTTTTTAATAAAAACATGTGGGTATGACCACTATAATTCACGGAAATGAGTTTCTCCTTACAGTGGCTAAATACATACACATCTATATAATAAGCATGCACTGAGTACACAATTACACAAAGTCAGACCCATACAGACTCATTCAGGCTGTTCTCAAATCATCTTATTTGTGGTCATTTTTTTTGTCAGATTAAAATTGTTGGTTGAAGTCACACACAGACTACCGTACCTTCTAATTTATTTCCTGAAAAATACTAATTATTGCTGTAGTTCTGTGATTGTGATTGTGGGCACTTCTGTATTATTCCTTGTGGGGGTTTGATATTCAATAGCACTGCCACAGTTGGACGGGTCACCCTGTCGTCAGCCATTTAAACCTGTAGGGCACCACCTAACGTATTCACATGCCACACGGCTGCAGTCCCACTCAGCACTTCACCATTGGTGCACCCACATATCGGCCGGCCGTTCAGCAACACCAGGGTCCCCTCGTCAGCTTGGCGTAATTCGCTGACCTCAATATATCCGTGGTCTGACGATGTTCGAGCTTCATGGTAGTGAGAGATGTAAAGGGTTACATGTTTCTGCAGGTCATTTGGGGTGGGTGAGGTGGGGGGGGGGGGTTTCTGGAGTCATTTTTCTGTTTAGAGCTCAATTAGCATTCAAGCTACAAGCTTAGCTCAGCCCCCTGTTATGGAAACTTAAAGCCTTTTTCCTCCAGGGTGCTATTTTTAGGTACGATTCGAGAGGCCACTTGGAAAGGAAATCAGAAAACAAAGGCACTCATCATGAAAGCAATGGGGAAAATATGTGGCGTAGACATAACTAGAGAACTTACAAAGTACTCTGGCCCATTTTCTGTGTCAACGTAATACTCACCAGCACAAAGTGGATGATGAAACCTTTGGGTTGTAGATGACTTGCTCCTGCTCTTATGAAGCAAGAGTGTGTGTGCGGGAGGGGATTTCTTTCTGATGCATAAGCCTGACATGCTGATCCTTCCTTTGTGCCTCAGATCTTGGATGATGACTCATTATTTCACTCGAATATTTGTGGAACATCACGTTGAGATGAGCATCTGGGGCCCACATTCTCCATGGACACTTGGCATGGTCAGAGTCATGTTCTCCAGAATTCTTCGAATGACACCAACTGATTATGTTGCACTACGTGTTACGGCCGGTCCGATACCTTCAACAAAGGACGTGGTCCTTATTTCTGAGGGACGAGCTCTTGATTCGGTCCGCAGATAGGTACAATCTCACAAGGCTAAGGAAGCTATAGTCCTTGAAGATATGGCTACATCGGTAAGGCAAACTGGCAAGACATCTTCACTGAACAGTGTTCATGGCACAGAGGCTGTTAATAATGCCTTAGGTGGCTTTTTTGTTTCACAGTAATCATACACATTACTGTAATAGCCCCTGTACTTTCAAAAAATGGGACTGTTAAATCCACAGATTTCAAAGTTCTCAAATGACTCCAAATCCCATTCCATGGTACAATGCCTTTTGCCCCGACAGATATAGCAAACTGATTCTACGGTTCGAGTACATCTCATTCACTGCAGTACCATGTCAGAGAAGAGTGATTTTAATAAAGATCCTCGCAAATATTAAGCAACACACAACAGAATAAAACATTCAGAACAATTACTTGATATAAAAATACCTGTGATTCTCCTCAGAGCATCTAAAACTGTACAACATTGCTTTGGCAAAGTCGTACTCCAATATGTCATGTAATAAGGATGGCAATAATTATTATATTAAGAAGGATTACTAGCACAGTTCTTTGGGGAGTAACAGCTATGAGAGCACGTGGGGCAGATGTGTGATGGGGCAGGGGTCTTGAAGGTCTTGAGGCCCGGAGGGGCTGTGGCCTGCAAGAGTCATGGATAGATGGGTCACCATCGACCTCACCACCATGGCCAAATCAATATACTGGGAGGAAGCTGGAGGTCGTCAACAGTTATACATTCAGAGGGAGCATTAACTGCTATCTGCTATAACAAATAATGAACAAGAGAGTAAGCGCTGAGAAACCCATCCCCTGTATGGTCAAAACCAGTGTTTGAAGTGGACCGGTATACAGTACTACCACCTCTCAATATCTGCTGGTTATGAATAACAAGGGGAGTACTAGTACCTGTTATTGAGTAACAGGGGGAGTACTGGCACCTGGTACTGAGTAACGGGGGGAGTACTAGCATCTGGTTATGAATAACAAGGGGAGTACTGGCACCTGATATTGAGTAACAAGGGGAGTAACAGCACCTGGTTATGAATAACAAGGGGCGTACCGGCACCTGGTAATGAGTAACAAGGGGAGTACTGGCACCTGGTTTCGAGTAAGAGGGGGAGTACCAGCACCTGGTAATGAGGAACAAGGGGAGTACTGGCACCTGGTTTCGAGTAAGAGGGGGAGTACCAGCACCTGGTAATGAGGAACAAGGGGAGTACTGGCACCTGGTATTGAGTAACAAGGGGAGTACCAGCACCTGATTATGAATAAGAAGGGGTGTACCGGCACCTCGTAATGAGTAACAAGTTCAGTACCAGCACCTGGTACTGAATAAGAGGGTTAGTACCAGCACCTGATTTCCCTTCTTCAAGCACCGGTCGAAACGCAGTGTCACAACCTCCTTTTACTAAGTGATTCTCATACCTAACAATTGTATGAAGTCTTCAGCAGAATATATTATAATGTATCTAACATATTTATTCATAGCAACTTACAGTAATTTATGTGTGTGCTTCCAAGGATTGAAACAGCCTCTATATTATTTGCAGAATACTGCTTCTGGTGGGCCGATTCCCTGAGGGTGGTCTGGCTCGCAGGATCCTCACTGGACCAGGCTGAGGGGACACCCACGTAGCACCTGGTTATGGCAGATAGATGGCCACTGCTGGAGGGTGGGACTGGACTTGTGTCTGGACTGTGTCAGTCTGGGGGGGTCGCCAACCGGGATCCCAAGGTGTTCGGTCGTGTGGTGGGTGCAGCAGCGCGCTGCACCAGTGTATGCTCCCCAACCTGACCTGATCTCACCTGACTCTACTTCTTGAGCCTCAAGAGCTTAGACCTTTAAAATGCACATATTACTGATATAGAAGACTGAAACTCACCAGTAAGTCCACGCTATTGTTTACTGGGTCAGGAATCCACCCGGTCGGACATCAGATCAACACCATCAAGACCAACTGTGGACGCCATCACACACCAGAGACCTGAAAGGGGCGACTCCTTCAAAATCTTGCCATATCACAGCAGACATGTAACATGCGTGACTGAAACGTCGTTCACCACTCAGCGGGAACAGTGCAAGCAATATAAACCTTTACGAAATCCACGCAAAGTGTTCAGGCCTTTATGCTACCCTAAGGGCAAAAATAGAACTCTTGTGGGGACAGAACCCTAGGAAACAAGGGTTTTTGTTACATCCATTTGATGATAAAAGGCAATAAAATCCACCTAAAATAACAGTGGACAGCATAACAACATAAATGCTTTTTTACAATTTTACAATACTACAGTGTTTATTAGTTAATAATACTCTGGTAAAGCCTTTATGGTTAATTACATGACAGCATCCTAGAAAACCTGAACCTGGCATCTACAGGGCAGGATGCGAGACTTTCGGCTGGATAAAATCTAGTGTGAACATCTGAAGTCAGTAGAAACCACAGGGTTTTACTCTGGCAGACCCCTTTACAGCATGAGAGAAACCCTGTCGGGCCTCACAAAAGCCAGCTTTTGGTGACTGTAAGTGTTCAGAAGAGGGAAGAGAAGGTCTGCAAATAGAGTAATGGCTCTTGAGAAATGAGTGAAACGTCCCACCGTTCTCTGAGGGGAGAACATACTCAGCAGGAGTGGTAGGGAGATCTCTTCCTAATCTGTCCTCACTTTTCATCTCTTTCTTTTATGGCACCGAGGATGGACAGCATCTGATCTGGCAGGTCGCTACAGCTCATACCAATTAACACCCCTTCCTTCCCAGGCACCCTCACTTTTTCCCATCACCCCCTGGGAATCCCAGAAGCACGTCTTTTCTTGCTGACGCTCCACCAACCCGCAGGGGTCTTGAGATCTGACAGATCAATAATAATAGTAGTTGACAATGACAGTGCCATTGCGAACTATTTTATTCAATAACTTCTCCCCTAACATTGAACCTGGCAGTACATAATATGGGTTAGGGTTAGTGTTAAATAAGTGAAGAGCACCTGAATAGCACTACATTCTGTTACCATATGATAATTCATCACCTTGACACTTGAAACTACTTTAAACTGTAGTTTAACAGGCATTTTCATTGAACGTCTGGCCCAGATTAAGCATATGGGCACCACGTCCTCAGGGAGTGCCAAGCAGTGCAACCCCCCCTCCCATCACGCAAAGCATATTAACCCTGTGTTTGACACATTTCCCAATTTTGCGAGCCACCAATCAGCTGTCTTCTTTCCGACATGACGTCGTAGGATAAATGACCATGCTGCTAGTTAGTTTTAATGTCAGTTAGCTAGCTTGAATCAAGATGGATAGATGTCAGATACTTAGTGGATGTGCAAAAATAAAACTTAAAAAAGAAAATTAATGTATAAATATGGCTAGCACACAAAATGTGGCATCAATTACTAGCTAGAGTAAAGCAGGGTCCTCGGGTTTGCCTGGTGGGCATTTGATGATGTTTTTTGTGAGATTCTTCTTTACATTTACACCATGTGTAAACAGTAGCTAAAATGCTTGTTCCTTACAAATAGTTGTTTAATAGTTTCAGTATGGCTTATTGTCGTAGACTTTCAGATTCAAGCATTTTTACGATGCTTTTATTCATTGTGACAGAGGAACTACACACTGACCAGATCTTTTCGAGCAAAGAGGGGTTCGGCGTCTTGGTTCAAACCAGCAGCTCTAGTTAGCAGTCTGACACTACCAACTGAGCCACATTTAATCCAGTGCTCTGCTTCATTTATTGTTTTTAATCAGATGCATGCTATATCATGAGATTAATTTACATCAATTTAGAGGACAATTTCAAAGCGACATACAATTGCAAGAGCAGGGTGGAGGGTAGAGCAAGGGTGGGCAGTCTTACCCAAAAAGGGTCAGTGTGTATGCAGGTTTCTGGGATAACCTTTAGGTCAGCTGTTCAAACCCAGATGTGACGACTCTTCAGCTAATCAGGGAGTGGCAGCATAAACCTGCATACACATTGGGCCTGGATAAGATTGCCAACCCCTAACCTAGAGAAATGGGGGTTGCTTAAGGGAATAACAATGAAATCACTCTGGGGAGCATGGGATTTGAACTGCTGATTTTCTGATCATAGGTACAGGATCCTAACCCAGTGAGCCACACACTGCTACCAACACTAATCATTCTTATTAGGCTGACTCTGTGTCCGTTCCCAGATAACGACGAGGGTAACAAGCATGGTTAGGCGTCAGTTATTTTTCATGGCGGGACAGCAGATGTAGACTAAACCTAAATGATGTGCAGTGCTGGGGAACTTACTAACAAAAGTAACCCATTACAGACAAGTTCAGGTCCAAAAGGTACGAATCCAGGTAATGGTTTTGCTTCAACAAGCAACTAGTTGAGTGTGAAGAGTCAGAGTACTCATTTGGCTGGTTGAAACAAAATCTTGGTCTGGATTTGTGCTTGTGTGTGTGTGTGTGTGTGTGTGTGGTGTGGGTGTTCGGCTACTCACCCAGATATCAGCAGAACTGCCTGGACTTCCATCCCTGGGGGACTCCGTCCGCAGGAGGGAGCCAGGGAATCTGCAGAACCACATTGCATTTTTTGTAGTGAAGGTCATCAGGCAGTCAGTGCACTTTGGGGGGTGGGGGGGTTCTGGTGGGTGACGGAGAGGGGCAGCCAGGCTGGCAGCGGCGTTGGTGTCGAGCGAGGGTGGGCTGACACTCTCACCTGAGCGTGTAGGCCGGAGGGGTACGTGAGAGTAGCGGGAAGGCCGGGCGACAGCTCTGCGGGATACAGGGGGTAGGGCGCCCACACGTCTACGCCGCCAGGGTAGATAGCGGGTACCGTCAGCTCATCTTGAAAACAAGAGGGAACATGCCCGGGGTGTGTGGGAGGGAGGGGAGGGGTTCAGCACTGAGCATGGAGACCAGCAGGAGGGCCCAGTAGCCTCTGCAGGCACCTTCATTCAACCAATCAGAGAGGACTGTAGACTGGGCTCCAATAAAATCTTTTGTTTTCAGGCCTGCTATGTAAGCACTCCACCCCAGAGGGTTTCATTATGCCGTTATGCCTTTTCCCTCAGCCGCGCCACAGAGCTGTCTTAGTCTCCAAAGTCAGGGCTTTTTCACAGTCTCGGCCTGGCTCAGTTCAGGTGGGGGCTGATATTTCAGTATGGGGGGCAAACACTCCTATAGGGCTGCGCAAGTCTGCCACTTGCATGTCAGTGCAGTCCCTTGGCAAGGCGTCTGCTCGTACACACTCCAAACACTCCAGTCCGAAAGGGTGCGAGGTCGACGCACATTCCGTGCGCTAGCTAGGCCGTTATGTCATGGTCTCGGCTAATCGTTTCCTTTTTGTGTATCTCTTGGTGGATCCGCGCACAGCGGCTGTGGAATAATGCGAAGTTGACGCTCGAGGCACAGTCATTTGGCAAAAACGCGGCGCAGTCGGAGGATTCCTGAGCGCAGCTGCGCAGGCCAGCTACATGCTGTTTACCAAATACCTAAATATTTATTTGAGGCCTGCTAAAGTGTAGGACAATTTGGTATGATAGGGCGGATGCTTTGGTCTTTCAAAAACAAGCTTAACGTTTGTTTGTATGGTGAATTCAAAGTGGCTTAGCAACACAGCTAATAGCGATTAGCCATTTACGCTATTAAGTTCAATGGAGCTATTTAGGTTGAACATTAACAAACTGTCTTCCTATCCTGGGACTCAGTAACCTGAAGACCGGCTACGGCTTTAGTACGTTGTTAAGAGCTCCAGGAGTAATGAGCTTCACATTATGACCTGTGTAATCCATCCATGCATTTTCCATGATCATTTATCCAGTACGGAGTCCGGGAGAACCTGGAGCCTATCCCAGGAAGCAGAGGGCAGGGGGCACCCTGAGCAGGATGCCAGTATGTCACAGTGCACACACACACACACACACACAAAGACACACACACGGCTCCACATGCAAATGTGTGGCTCTCGGCCATCGCTGCCACCTGAAACGTGCGGTATAACAATTCCTGCACACCACTGTGTTTTACACTGCCACTGTGGCCAAGGCTGTCTCTAGTGGTAACCGATACAGATAAGCGCATTTATATGACCAGTTATATACCAAACATCACAGAGATGAACTCTTTCGCTGAACATTTGTAGCATATTGTTCCAGAAATCATCTTGACAATTGCTTAATTTTAAATGCATGTATAAAACCATACATTATGCACAGTATATTCTAAACAGCTCAGACAAAACTGAATCAAACCAGTATTATGATCATTTATTGATACATTATCATAAAACTGGCTATTTAAATAAAGAAAATCATCCAGGTTACATGTGTGGAGTTTGCATGTTCTCCCCATGTCATCGTGGGGTTTTCACCAGGTAATCTGCCCCCCCCCCCCCACAGTTCAAAAACATGCTGGGGCTAACTGGAGTTACTAAATTGCCCATACTGTAGGTGTGCATGTGTGAGTGTCTGTAGGCTCTGGACCGGACCAAACCCCCCACCAGAAAATAGAAGGATGTAAACATATAAATGAACCTACAATTGCTGAGAAGTAAATATCCTTTCAAACCAAGATACTCAAAATGACAGCACCATGTCTTAGGCCTAGATGTTGGTTGAAAAAAACTCAAAATACAAATAGTGTCCTTGAAGTCAATGGATATGCGCACTGTACTGTATCATCCCAAGAACAGTATTGTACACTATAGACACACACATATACAGTGGTACTCATGTGTTCTGCCCCCGTGTTATTGTGGGGACTTCCCATACCAGCAACGACAAGGTGACTCACAAGGGTCCCTGCTGATGAACTGAGGCCCGGGGCTCTGCCGGGAGGTGGGGGGGTTAGGTGTGCCCACTAGCTTACTCTTGGCCATCTTGGTGTTGGCCTTGGCGAACTCCAGGCGCAGGGTCTGTGGGATCTCAGGATCAAAGCGGATTCCCTGGAAGAAGCACAGGTGTGACGGTAAGAATGAAGCTGGGAGGTCTGGATAGGGGGTCTATTCCAGTCACACCATTAACGGGGGCCCCATTGACCCCTGCTCATAAAATCACAGAAAGACGAAGATCTCAGCAACGAAACTGCGGGGAGGTGAGTCTGGAGTTGAACTATCAACACGTGCAATTAGAAACAAAACCATCTGCTTTTCATTGGCTGATTAACTTTGTGATGTCCTGAAAATGCCTGGTGATGCAACAGCCATGTCTTTGTTTACAAGCATGGAGGTCTGCACGTGAGCCAAACACTCATGTCGCCTCTAAAGAGCGATTATTCTGGAGAAGCACATCCCCGTTGTAGGGCGCAATCATGCTAAACACACAGACCTTTGTGTACTCGATGTGCCAGGCATTTAGTTACAGTTAGAGTCCAAAACCTTTCCTTGTCCCCCAATGTAAACAAACAACAAGTGGACCTTAGCAGGCTATTAAATTTAGCACATAAATAATGTTGACGATAATACTTTGGAAATGAGCAGCCCCCTTTTTCCGCCTACTGACTCCAAACAGCTCCTTTATTGGTAAGGTAGACTTTCTGCTGAGAATTCCCTGAAAGTATCTTTGCAAACACACAAACTGTTAGGGTGAAACAGCGAACGATGGCCCGATCTAAAGATGCAGCGTGAAAACGTCTTCAGCAATCACGGTAGATATCCTTTACGTGCGCATTGAGCCGCATGACTGCATATACAGCAACCAGCAACAATCATAACGCACCGCAATCCTTCAAACATCGAGATCACGATATCATAGCATGCGAAATGCTCCAGCACGGTTTTACACCAACGTTTTCTCTGACTGCCTAAGATTTTTGCATAGTACTATAGTCCAAAGTAAAACAAGACATGCAGGACACTTCAGTCGTGAATTCCTGCTGCAGAACTACATATATCTGATCAGCTAACTGGTATCTTAACAGCTTGTGAGAGCTGGCAATGATTCTGCTGAATCAAATAATAATAATAATCGACTCAGTCAGTAATCGTGCGTGACAGTTTGCTGTAATCATTTTCTTCGCTTGCATCAGCCATCTTTTCTGTAAACAGCAGTTCTCTCTGCTCTGTGCGCGACCCCCACACAGGCGTACGACTGGTACCCCTGCGCCTGATGCTGCACTGCATCAAGCTCTCACTCGGCCACCGCAACACCGAAGGGATTCAGTGATTCTTTGCTGCAACCCAAATTAAAAGAAGAACCCACATTCTGTCTGGTTTTGATTTTTGATTTGGTTTTGAAGTTTTGAATTACCAGCGCTGGGGCGTCACGTGGTACATAGCGGTTGTGGCAAGTCCCCACTTTGGTAGGCGTTCCTTTATTTTCCTGCATGAAATGTGGCAGCCCTACTGGGAGCATGTCACGAAGTTGTGCGGGATAAGGGTTCTTCCCAGATTAAATGGCACACTTCATGGGCATAGTCACATGACCACCTGAAGGATGGGCTCTCTCACACACACACACACACACACACACACACACACACGGAGATAAGGGCTTACGTTTAGTGCGTCCTTTGCAGCTTCCGCCTCTGTTCGACTGTCAAAACTAACAAATCCCACGGGCTGAAGAGGAAATGAGAAACAAAGGACCATAAGGTCTGACACAGCAAATGAGTGGATTTCCAAAACTAAATCTACAGGGTACGTCTTCCAGGTAACTCCTGTAGACTTGGTGAGTTTTGGAACAGTAGCCGAGTTTGGGTCACTGGGAGTTTAATCTCAAAAACAAAACAAAAATGGTCTGAGTGAGTTTTGGAAATTTGCTCCTCAGCCTTCACCACATGGGGGGGCTGGGGGGTGGGGGGAGGGTGTATTGAGCTTGAACCTGATGACAGTGGCCCGGTTCTGCGGTTATATACACCGAGCTTTTGATTTCGGGTGAATGGAAGACGACCTGAAAAATGGGATCCCGAAAGTATCTGGGACCTCAGCCTACGACCTGCCTCTGCTATCCAGCACCAGCAGGGGAGGAACCGAGGGGGAGGAGCCAAGGAAAGCAAGAGCCTGTCATCACCCCCTGCTGGGGGCTGCGCCGCTGGGTGGGGATATACAATGGGAGCAAAAATAGACGACAAGAGACAAATCGCTATATAAGGAGATGGCTGCACTGTGAAGCCGAGCCCTGGAATCAGCCTCTTTGCTATACGCTTTGTGAAACTGGGCGCCGCAGATATGCCTCAGAGGAATGGATGCCAAAGCATAGCGACAAAGTGCCCGTGATGTCACCTTAGCAACGCCGACCCGGCCGCCTGTATCAAACCATGCGCGTGCCTTCTCATTTAGGCTGTCTCCAACCCTGGCCGCCGTACCGCCTCGAGTCACCGAAAGGGACTTTCCGCCTCACGTCGGTGCCTCTTCCGATGAGTTAGACGCCTTGTTTATTTTTAATTTCTTGAGTTACATCTTTGCGCGTCCTGCTGAAATTCCACCCAACGAGCTCTTCTGATGAAACGGACACAGACAAATAAACCAGAACCGCGACCCCTGTGTGAACCCCCTTGAAAAACACCCCCCCCCCCCCATTCTCGACAGCTTCCACTGGAAAATGCTGCCAACATCTCCAAACAGCTAACACCTATCAGACCTACTGGATCTGTTAAAAACCTCCCTGACAGCGCTAATTTCCATCCATGTGATACACCACCTCACCTTATAAATTATTTGTGGAAAAAGACAATCTCGAAGGTCACCATGGTAACCCTGCATTTTATGGCACATTTAAAATGCAATATAAATACATTAATGCACGACAATTGGATAAATAACTATACATATATACGTGCTATATTCCGAATACTCTGTAAGCCACCACACTTTGTTCAGTGAAACCTTCAGCCACCAGCTCTCAGTATTTATTTACCACTTACTATTTACTGTGCTGTCCAATGGGACGTCCTAATGACAAGAGTGCCATCAGGACGACGTGCCACGGGCCCCCAAATAAAGCTCCATGTTTACTTCCCAACTCAGAGCTACCTGGCTTGATACTTCACTTAAGGTTCAGTAGAAAAGGGAAACTCAGAGTATCTGTGATAAATTATACTCTAGCAGTGACCAAGGACACCAGCTCTGCTGCCCGATTACGCCACACTTACCTGCTTGGAGGTGAGCTTTATCAGGGAGCCCTCGTAACCCTGAAACGAGACGAGAGAGGGTGTCGTAAAGCCGGAATAGCTATTGAAAAAGAGCAGTCGCAGCAGTGTCGGCCCAGGGCCGCGGATACGGGCCGACCCCATCTCTGCGAGGGAAGTGGAACACAATCACAGGGGTCAGCTGACAGTGACTGACCAAGTCGCCTGGGGCTCTGAGATTAAGGCCACCTGCAGCACCGTGAGGGTCAGAGCCCCCTGCTGCCAGCGGACTGCACTCTACCTGAAGTGAGACCTGCAGGAGCAAGGCTCTGTCTGAAGTGAGACCTGCAGGTGCAAGGCTCTACCTCAAGTGAGACCTGCAGGTGCAAGGCTCTATCTGAAGTGAGACCTGCAGGTGCAAGGCTCTATCTGAAGTGAGACCTGCAGTTGCAAGGCTTGGAGGTGAAGCCCAGGTTGATGCTTCGTGCCTATGTGCAGGGCTGTATTTATGGGGGTGGGGGTCGTTGAGCTAAAGTCATTGTTTGGGCACTACCTATAGCATAACAGGCTGGTGGTTTAACAGTCAGACGAAAAAAACAGAGGCCCCCTACAACTTGGGGCCGGGACTACAGCCCCAGTTAGCCCATGCATAAGTCTGGCTGTGCCCATGGACACACACATACAAGCATGTGTGTGGCCAAATAATACCTGCCGTGTGTCCTATCCCACTCAGGGCTAATTTCTGACACTAAAGTTGAACGGGGTTACATCTGCATTCTGATATTTAGAGCCCTGAATCCAAGTATGCGGCTCGATAAGAAGAAGAGGACAGAGGAGCAGATGTTCAGCTTGAAAAACAGCATCTGTTAAGAAACAAAAAAGCTTATACAAAAGCACAGACAAAAGTGCGATCTGGGGATAACGTTTACCTTAAATGGCCTGAATAGCAGGTAGAGCTCCCTGGGTTTGATGTCCAAAGGCAGACCACTGACAAACAGCGTCCGTACCTACGGGCAGAGAGAGGCGGTGAGTGCCAGGGCTCGACCAGGACAGACGTTTTCCTTCATTAAGTCGGCAATGAGCAATGAGGCTTCTTCAACAGAAGAAAGCTTAAAGCTTAAAGCTTCAACAAATGGCCACAACTTCCTCCCTCACGAAACCACGTCCTCGGGAATGTTTATCACTGCCCCCCACCTCCTCGCCCCCTGCTGCGCTTATCAGCTCAAACAAAGCAACTATCAATCAGCAGAGGCATCAGAATGCCCCTACTGAACCCGAACAAGCCCCAAATGAATACTTTAGATGTTCTGACAACCATGCTCGCGGTTTAAGATCCACCAATCCTAGCAACACTCCTGTCAGTCTCCAAAATGGAAAGATATGATTTAAAAAATCTGTGATAAGGACATAAGCCTGCATTTCAAGGCCGGTCCATGTGGATACTGTTGATTTATTGGCAACAGAAATTTACAGAGGACACTCAACTGAGCCAAACCACATCAGATTTCTCTTTGTTGGGATATAGAGGATGGCACAGCATTGTAGCTGATAAATAATGATACTTTATTTATGACTAAGGGTCCACTCCCCAAGAGCTGGGTTTAAGGACCCACAGGCACAGGACTATTCCCTCAAGACTTTCTTCTGACCCCTTGCAGTACAAATACATGGGGTTTGGTGAACTGGCACTGAGGCTGGTGCCTGGCTCTGTGCTCTGTTCCCATGATCAGAAGGTTGCTGGTTTGAATCCCGTGGTTGACAGAGTGATTCTTACCTTTAGGCCCCTGGCCGTAAGCAACTGGCTTACCCTGCTTTCACAATCACATGCCACCCTGAATAAAACTGTCTGCTAAATATATGTAAAATCACCCTGCAATGTGTTATATGTGTGTCCCACATCAGGCTGGCATGCTTTCCAGGGCGTTCACACATGTGTGGTGCAGGCTCCAGGGCCCTTGCAATCCAACATTGGGTAAGCGACTGGAAGACAAGACTACTGGATGGAGACTGATGGATAACTTGTATTTGTACTTGATTAAGAAGAACACCTGTCCACTTTAGCCAAATACTTTCAGAATTTTTTAAAATGCTATGACTTAATAAAACACAAGGATAAAAATCCTATAATAGTCGGTGTACTCAGAAAGGTAGGGCACGTCTGCAAAACAACACGGCTGTTCCACTTTTGCGTGACTCGACAAGTGCATATTTTACAGGTCACACAAATGTATAAAGTTCGGGGGGGGCAGGGGGGGGGCTTTTAAAACAAGCATGTCAGAGTTAACAAAGAGGCTCCCAAGGGGGCTGCATAAATAAAACATTAACGGTGAGTTAAACTTTTAACTGCTCCTCACTTGAGTTGATTTCCCAGCCCTCCGGGGCACTTTGGGGGTGAATGAATCATTTACCATTTATGGAGATCCCACGCACACTCGCTCGCAGGGCGGATCGGCGAAGGAAAACAGGCAGCACTGGTGCGCGGGGAACCGGGCGCGCGGTGGTTACCAGGCAACGCCTCACTGAACTCACTGTGCCCCGAGCAGGAGACGTCACATCCCATTAAGGGGACCCGTTTGGGGTCTGGCTGCCGTCATTTTAGATCGGCGTGGCGTGACGCTGTGGCTGTCATCGGGCCATCAGCTGCCTCTCCTGTGACATCTCCTCCATCTCCGCCGTCTGTGGCGTCATCCGAGTCGAGGGGTGATCGCAGGGTCAGAATTTCGCCCTGACAGGCTATTTGTCATCCAGGGGGGCAGGCGAGGCAAAAATTAACTCACCGTTTAAACAGAGGAGTGAGGCATGCACATTTAATGCCTTACAAAGGGGGAAAGTGGCCACGATGATACGCGCTTTGTACCAGAGCCTCCAGCACAGACCAGGTGGACCAGAACCACAAGGCTTAATTACCGTCTTAATCGGAGAGGTTTCTGGTCCGCTGCCCCTCCAGCCAGAGTCCAATTACAAACACAACCAGGACCATAAAACCTTCACTCTACATCTAATTTAACAATAAGCCCACAGAAGATTGCGTCCTCTTTGCCCTACAGAGGTCTGCAGCAATGAGGAATGGACACCGGATGGCTTCAAAGCCTGTGCACACAACGTTGCCATTATTCACTGCATACCAGCCGAGTTCACTCATAGTGTTTGTTCTGCTCCTATAGGCCCGATCTGAACAGTAGTGCACTGTAGGAGGTAACGTGCAATCGCGTTGTATGGCAAGATGAGTATGACAATAACATTTGCACTACCAAGGCGACAGCTACGACCTTAACTGCCCTGTCATATGACATTGTAGTGTTTTTTTTTTGTATAAACAGAGGCACCCTCGTCCGTCCGACTTCTAACTGGTGGTCCCGGTGTGAGCTGGGAGGGGTGGGGGGCTGGAGGAGGGAATGAGCGTGATACACCCTGGATAACACGTCGGTTATAAACAGCGCTTAACTGATTTCAAAGTCACTGTAAGAGTCCTTGGGATGTGAGCCAATGTGAGGTGGCATCCCGATATTGCCCATTGTGTGTGTGTGTGTGTGTGTGTGTGTGAATTCGTATTTATTACAGTGTGGGGACCCAATGTCCGAACAATGTGATAAAAACCTGTTACTTTTTACCTTGTGTGGACTTTTTTTAGGTCCCCACAAGGATAACCTCAAATTTGTAAAAATTGGTGACTGCAATTAAAAAACTAAAAATGCAAAAAACTCTTGTATTCTGTTTGGTTACTTATGGTTCAGGTTGGGGCTGGGAAGGGGTTAAGGGTGTCATTGCTGGGATTAGGGTTATTCGCATAGTAATGTATGGAGAGTCCCCACAAATATATATTAATTAAACGTGTGTGTGTGTGTGTGTGTGTGTGTGTGTGTGTGCATGAGCGCATCCTGTGATGGACAAACCTCCCATCAAGGAGATGCCTGGCCTTGTGACTGAGATTCCTGAGAATTACTGTAGGCTCACTATGATCTTCAAATGGACGAACGGTTATGGTTGGATGGACCTGACTGCTAAGATGAGTTTTTGGTGATACATTTTGTTCATAACTTTAATGTGTTAATGTAATACAGTTCATATAATCTATCTATACTATACCTGCATGAATTTAAGCACCTTCATTTAAAGAATATTCCACTTTAAAAAAATTATGCAAGTAATTTGACAGAAATAATCACTGGCAAACCCAGACTGCCTGTCTAGTTATTCACCAGAAACTTTACATGTACCTAGCCTCTACTTTTCAAGTTCAGGTTATATATTTACCAGGTGGCGCTGTGACTCCATCCAATGGTTGTGTTAAACTTCAACAGAACATTAATGAAACATACAACATAAAACTTTTGACTTGACGCTCAACAACTGCTGCAGTGACTATGGGTAAAGTAGCCACTCTGACCTGCTTTGAATATAAACATCACCTGAAGTGGGTGGGGCCTGGGCGGGGCCAGAACTGGGGCAGGGTGGGGCCAGAGATGGGGCAGGGCGGGGCCAGAGCAGGGGCAGGGTGGGGCCAGAGCTGGGCCAGAGCAGGTCACTGGCACAGTTTATACGACTCAGCGGAGGTACAGTTACACAGACCCTACACCACACCAACACCAGGAACCCAGTCAGAACACACAACTTCCAGGTCAGGAATCAAACTCAAGCACAGGAGGAGACATTGAACCCTAGAATTGCACAATGCATGTACTTTTAGAAGAAATATATGCAACCTGTTATCACAACCATAACATTTTGAATACTTGGGCTCACTGAAATGAGAGAATGGTACAGTAAGCTGTAAAGTAGGCTGCATCATGAGTCAACTGTAAACCATCCACGTCCAGTGTTGTCTGGGACTGACCAGCAGAAGAGGTTAGAAGATAGATAGATGGATGGATAAATCTCCACCACACCAAAGGTTTGACTTGAGAAACAGGTACTCTCTTTTGCTACCAATATAAACATATTATAACCTGCTTTTCAAGTATCATTTATAAACAGCAGCATTACTGTTTTCATCTAATACGACAGAATGAAACCAGGTGTGGAACACAGTGTTAAAATAGCCAGGTCCCTGGTACACAGCAGGGTCGCCATCTTTATAAACTTATGATGGTGAGAGGATTAATGCCATCCCTGCTCACGTTTCCTGCTTAAACTTAAGGCTCAACCCTGGTATGGGGCTGCTTCTGGAATGAGGTGGATAGTTCAGGTCCTGAAAGAGAAAATCCAGACCAGGATTTTGTTTCAAACACCAAGTTGAGAACTCTGTCACTTTGACTTTTTAAGCGCAACCAGTGGGTTGAAACAAAATCTTGGTCTGGATTTTTACTTTCTGGACCTGAACCTGTGGTTTTGGGTGATCTTTTGCATGGCATGTAGTTAGTCTACAAACCTGTAGTAAGTCAACCATGCCACAGCGTAACCCAAACTGCATATAATTCCTACATAGGGTCAAATGGATGGATGAAGGAGGGTAGTGAACAAGACATGAGAGAAGGTGAGAGTAAGACTCCCCCATCCGTGTAAAACACATGTGCACTTGTTCACTTGATGTGTTTCTTTGTGTTATGGGACTCTATAGTTAGCCTTTATCCACTCTGTTGCGTTTCCCTTTAGTGAGTTCTTAACCTGACCAACAGGAGGCTCCTACTGGCAGACACTCTCACTGAAAATGGACAAGACCTAGTGACCTCTACCTGGGAACCATCGCAGCATGCCGACCGCAGTCACGTTCAGATACCGCGGCTCTCTACGCGTTAAGGCCGGCAACTGAGAGAGACGACCCAGCGCCAAAGGCGATGACTGGCACACCCGGGTAAGCCGACTGTCACGTTCGGTGCGTGTCCGAGATGCTCCAGTGTTCATGGGAACATAATCCTGCTGCGGAAGTCACAGGTACCTAGCAACCATGGAATGCAAAACAGTAGCTCATACCGACTTTTGGAATTATGAAAGGCTAGAATCTAAACTAAAACTAAATTAAGGCAGAATATAGAGGCAGCTGAAGTATGCTACGTTAAAAAGGCATATTATGCAGTACGGTATTGTGCTAAGGCTCATGTGATCCACCTTCCTCTCAGTGCAAACTATTCGTTTTTTCCACTGCAGTCAGCCTGACGGACTCCCATGCCAAGCCGTGTTGACTTTTAAAATACTCTACATGGTGTGGCCAGCCAGTGGCCGAGATATGGTGACAATCCCCCTGGCTGTTTTATAAATAAACCCAATGAAGTGTGTGTGAGCTGATGCGAGTTTGTTTCTGACCCAAGTTTTCAGGCAGTCTTCAATAAGCACTGCTGTCTTTGGATAGCGAGTCTGAGGCACAGCTGACTATCACGGCTGGGCTGTTAATCCCTCGTTCGGATATGATAAACGAGGGAAACTGGAGGAAGATTCTAACCACCAGCTAAAGGAAGCAAATGGATCCCTTGAGAAGAACTGGTTCAGTTAGGTTTGCTTGGCAAACCTGCTCCGAGTGAATAGCCCGAATCACAGCGTGTCTCTCCTTGATTATTTAGAGGAAAGCTTTCTCGGAAATGACCATAGGCACAGATGGGATCGGAAGATCATTGGTCTAATGTTGAATATCTAAGGTGTTAACTGGAGTAGCTCTTGATGGCATGGTCTTTTATGCTTAGAATGCAACCCATATGAGAATTACTACCGGCCCGGTGCTCTGTGGAATATGCATGGTGTGGAAGCTTCGATGCTACCATCTGTAGGGTCGATGAGTCTGCATTGATGTCACTCATGTGGATGAGAAACACAATGACTGCACTACCAAGCACAATTCAGCACTACCAAGTTATATAAGTCTATCACAGGTCTATCAGAAGCAGGGGTAAATGGAAAATGTGGTATGACCTAAACCTTTTTGAAATCTGAACTTTGCAGAAGAATATGGGCTTCACTTTACCTCTATAGAGCTGATGAGAATCACCTGAAAGACTCGACAATCGGTCTTGTTGCCGGAGTCCGAGAAGGAGATCGCTGCGAGTAGCCGGTAGGGCCCCTAACTGGAGATGCCTGGCTGGCTTCCCTGCCCCCTCGTACACCGTAGCGGAGATGAAAGGTCACAGCTGGACTGATCTCAGCTCAGTGAGGAATGCGAGAGCATTGCTAATGAACTGCACCTGCGCGCCCAGGAAGATAGCAAACATAATCGATACCTTCAGGCTTAACATGGTGCGTAATCGGAGGCGGACGATGTAAAGTTTTCCACTGATGCGCTTCGACTTCTACTCGAAAGCGTAACCTCGTCACTAGAATCTTTGTAAAAAAATCAAAAGGAAAGACGCATTGGCCCACCATTGTTGGAAAAGTCTCGCACCTACAAGTAAAAGCATGCCAACAAACTCAAAGCATGTACCACTTCGCATCGACAGGGAAACGAAAAGAGTTAATCTATTACCCCAGTAGAAGGACACGAATTAGCACAAGACCTATTCGCGTAAAGGAGTGTAGGAAATCAGACACCCGATTACGCAACCCGAGGCTGAGAGTGTCCCGGGAAGCGGCGCCGCGCTCCCCTTCCTGCCTTTTCAGGGCGCATTTTAAGTCCTATCAGGGACAATAGTGACAGTGACATCTCCGATTGCCATGGAAGCGATGCTGCTCTCGGCCAGCGCAGGACCTGCACGCTCTTCACAAGTAACACTTCACTAGGGATGCTGCCCTCTCCCAGCCGCCTGCTGCCATGTGCCTGACGAGTAATCACAAGTTTCAGATTAAATCGAGGTATCCATTCTTAGCCGGTACAAACCGATACTACCAAGGGCTAGTATTAACTCTTACCAGTCCACGTGGAGACGTAATTTGTAGCAAAAAAATCAAAAGGGGTACTGGTGTAGCCTACATTTATTTTCAAACAACATATTATTATCATTATCATCATCTTTATATTATTATTATCATTATTATTATTATCATTTTATTAACACCAACAATAACAACAACAATAATAATGATAATAATAATAGTAATGCAGGTGTATACAGTCTGTGTTCCGTGTGTAAAAAGTCCGATCTGTTTCATTTATCCAGCCAGGGATGTCAGAAGTTAAAACAGAGGAACGAGTCTTACTGTTTGAAAATCGCTTATAATTTCGCCACTAATCTGCTTATGAAAAGCGGAGCAGAGACGACGGCAGTCAAAAGCAAAGCGAACATAATCGCATTACCTCCTCTTCTTGGCTGCTGAAGTCATTGGATCCAGCCTCTTTATCCATTATGTTGCGAGTCCCCTTTTGTACCGGCTGGATTCTTGCAAAATGTTACTTCTTCGGGCAGTGTTCTTCTAAATACTAATAATAAAAAATCTAGCTGTTCCGAGTGAATAGCCCGAATCACAGCGTGTCTCTCCTTGGGCGGTAATAACTAACGGAGACGGGAAACTCCTGCGGGCAGAGCAGCACGATGCCTGGCAGCGGGCGCCGGCCAGCTCCCTCCCGTCCACAGCAGTGCCTGCCCTACGCCGAGTGCCCCACAGCCCGCTACCTTCTCATCTCCCGGGCGCTACCCCCGCGTCAGGCTGCGCGGCCAGGGCGCTTTCGGCGTCTCTCTCACCGGGAGGCTGGCTGCGGGGCGGTGCCGCTGTTTTTCCACGGCGCTTCGGGGTTCTCACCTTTGGAACAATAGCTGGGAAGTGAAGACCACACCCCGGTACCGGGGGCACGTACTTTCCGATCTTCTTCGGGAGATTCTGCCTCGTCTGGCGAGACTGGATGAAGAGCATACACCTTTTTTATTAACTATTGAGTGCTTTATTTTAATCCCACTTATTTTCTGACATTTATGATAGAGACAAAGCAGGAAAAATTTAAAATAATTTAAAACATTTTACTATACTGATACGCCTATTCTTTTTATTCATAAACAACATTATACATTATGCGTTAATATGGATGGAGCATTTTAATATTATATGTAAACACTGGCCATATACGGTGTCTTAAAGGGTCTCCTCAAATCCACTCTGCATCTGTGATACCTTTAGGCACATGGGGAGGTAATTGCGACGTGGCCATTTTCACATGAGAATAAAAGACAAATAGACACACTTTTTTGTTACCCACTTCTCTCGGTTGGAAAACGCCTTGCCCAGTTTAGACCATGCTGCCGGTTACTGTTCAACATGGGGGCAGCTTGTGTGGGACGTTGGCGTGGGATTACACAGTGACCGAGACACACAGCCCGTGGCACTCATGTCCTTGGTATGCAAGGCCAGAGGCGAAAGATAACAGTGTTTGCTCAGCAGAGCATCAATTCCTTTTCATAACGCTTATGTGCTTAACTGTGACTAAGGGGCCGAACCAATTCTCTCAGTACTGAACTGGACTGAGTGTTGGAACAGGCTTAAATGTAGGATTTGAAGTCATGCATTCTTACTTACGCATATTATGTATTCCATGCTCTGATTTGCTGCCGTCTTGGGGGTCTCTGTCTGGTGCGTATATTCTTAACCAAATCATCTCATTATTTTTCCATACCTAAGTTCACCGAGGCTTTTCCCTAGAACTATAAGTATTATTTAAAACATAAACATAGCTCAATTTGCATGACCAGCCTGTTAATCAGGATGATACTTAGCCATAACTTCCGCATTCCCTTCCGAAGCTGTGCGATCGACATCTAAGAGATTATCGTCCGCAGGACCCAGACATCTGGTTTGGGGCAGTGTCTGGGCTGCGGGTCAGTGTGTCTGGTGGGATGGAGTGTATCGACACAGCTGTCTGCAGTTCAGCCTCAGTCCCCTTCCTGCAAGGCCTGGATCACTGGACCGTGATCCCGGACCCTTCGTTGCCCGGCACTTACAGCCACTATTTAAACATATTTATCACAATAGTTTTTGTCTTTGGCACGCTGTGTACTGCTGACTAACCGTGTTTGAAGGGGTCAGGGTATAATGTCCAATCGTGTGGTGAAATAATTACTAAACGTTTAAAAATAAAAAGTGAAACATTCTAGACAGTAATAAAGTGTACAAGACGGCAGAAACTGTGACCTCATTTTTACATGTAAGAATGGGACTTCCTGAACCCACAATTTGGGTACTGTGTTTGTACTTCTAAGTTCTATATCACAAGTGTGTAATCGTGTTTGCCAGCTTTAAGGACAGGATCATTGACTGGGCACGGCTTTAAAAACAACAAATGGGTACTTAGTGTGATGTCTTCATGCTGGTATTCTGATGTTAGGGTTTTTATGGCCTGATTTTGCAATTTTAAAGTGTCCCATAAAACTATCAATTTGCTGTGGCCGTCACTGGACACCTACGGTCCTGGCAGGTCGGCGACAGCCTTCTTTGTGACTTTCTGCACCCATTTGTGCTCCCAGCTGACCAATCAGCTGACAGCCGAGCGAAGCGCCCGTGCTTCTATATATAGCGCCTTCGCGGTATGCCATGTCGATCTCTCGCCAGGCTTGGTCGCTCTCACCTGCTGCTAGAAAGGCCTGGGGGGTTCAGCTGCTGTTTCACCGAATTCGGGTAGCGGCCTGACATCGCCATGGGTCCGCTGAAAGATGTGATCCAGAGTTGATGCAAAGCGAATTAAGACAGGAAAGCAAAGTCAGGGCAGACGACTAAAGGGCTGACGGAGGAGAGATACTCTTGATGGGTCACATGACGCTGATTTTACAACAGATTCCTGTTGCTAGGGTGAGTCGGTGGTCAGTTCTATAACGTTGGGAGCACCCATTGGAGCCTACGGTTCCACTCCGCTACAGACACGTAACCAGTCAACGAGAAGGATTTACATTCACATTCTTCTCTCTTCCGAGTGTTTTTTTTTACCCCAGCTCCCGGGTTAATCTGGGAATCTGTGCGCAGTAGGGGCTGACATGGGAATTTAAACAGACAGGGTCTGCGTGGCTCCCCAGAGGCCCGGAGAAGCCAGCAAGAGGCAGCCCCTTTGCAGCCACTCCCTCGGGCCAGGTGGGCTGAAATAAAAGACAGATGCTGTCAGCCGGCTTAGTCGCTACATTTGTTGTTATGGTAACTGGCAGCCAGGAGATTCTGTTGGTAGAACGTGTGCGGGTCAGAATTGCTTAGGACAGTGGTCAGAGGATCAGTATTTCACATTCAGGACGTAACGTTTTATTTAGGAAAACTTGATAAATGTCAAGGATAATTTGGGAGTTTACTGGCCGGCACTTTGAATGATCGTTAAAATGTGACCTTGGTGGGTAACACTTTACTTGAAGGGACACAAATACTTAGTAAAAACTGAGCTACTACTGAAGCACAAATCATGAACAAATACATTCGCTACTTGAGATAAAACATGCATCACACGCAATTCATTAACGACAAACAAACATGAGATCAGTATTTCACCTGCGTTATTCATTACTTGTTCCTTCAGTAGTTCACTAAAATTTACAGAATTAACAGACATAGTAACAAATATAGTAACTGCTTGGGATAAATGATGTCACAATTCATTAACGAACTAACCTGAGATCAGTTTGTAACTAACACTTAATTTTTTGGTTTACCTAAGTAATGACATAAGGCTACATTATTTGAGTCCCCTCCAGTAAAGTGTTACCTAGTGGCCTGTTTTGCCAAATCCGCTCAGTGGCCATGTCACATTGTTTTTATTTTCTGGGAAGGTTGAGCTGCCCTTCTTACCTCGAGGCCTGACGCACATCCGCACGGCGCTGGGGGCCAGCTAGCAGGCCAGTCTGCAGCTCAGGCCCCGTGACGGACTTGCTGCTAGGCACTCTGTGACTTTTACTTTCAGAGCTCCACACTCCCACGTACCCCAGTAAATTAGCCAAGCAGCTACGGAGAAAACACAGGCACCGCTGACCAGTGACATAAAAGTATAGCCTCAACCCTGGCACGCCAGGTCGGCACCCCCATACGCATGCACGCATGAATGAGATTAACTAAACGTGAAAATCTGAGTTTGCTCTTCGAGATTTGATGGGCTTTTCATGACTGAAAACTGTCTGCGACAGCCATTCAGACCGGGAAGAATGTGGGGGGCGTTTCTGAGCAGTTGTAAACCACTGACTGATGACTGTCAAATCTGAGCGGGGGAGAACAGCTGCTAGCTCCTGGCTGCTTGAACTTCAGGATGTTAGCAGATAAATGCTCAAGACCGAGAATCCCCCCACCAAATTCATTTAACCTTGAGTTCCAGGCCATGGACACATACTCATAGTGAAATACAATTCAATCTTATTTTAAATGTATTGACCCCTGAATATCAGTTTGAGGTAGGGAGGACACGTCAAAGACAAATATGTTAAAGAGCCTATTCTGTAGCTGCCTACAGCTGCTCCACATTTTTTGGCAAAAGTTTAAATAGCCCTTATTTTTACCCTAGGCAAAATTCACTGGGCCCAAGGCACACGGCTTGCATCAAGTAGCGACACTCTGCTCTCAGAGACAGGCATCTTTTGATTGGGGAAAAGTATAAGCTGCCTTCATAGAAAGAGATTTGTCCTAAATACGGGGTCTCTCTGTCAGACCGAGAGTCCCACTAGGCCCCTGCTGTGTGCGGGCCTCACGTTTCAGCCTGCACACTGCGAGCTGATCCCCACACTTCTTGAGTAAATCTCCGCAGCGATACCCGGCACGTCACCTATTTGTTGAACAGTTATTCATCAAAGGGGCACATCTGCATTCAACAGGCAGGCTCGCCTCAACCCAGAGGCCCACTACACCAGGAATGGAAAAGCACATCAAAGAATAGGTATCTTTGCAGGGTAACGGACTTTGCAGGGTAAAGTTAGATAAATCTAACTTTCGGAATCTACTTGCATGGTGAATGGTGAAAATAATTCTCAAATCAACAGACTCTAAATTGTACATACAGAATTTACACATATATAATACCTTTAGTGTGAACTGCAGCGAGTAGACCTTTTCGAGATGATGATGCAACCGGTGGCTACTGTGAAGGGCTGAACCAGAGGCAGCATTACCACTGTGCTCCATCGCATAAAATGTTAGGTTTCTCATGATGTCCTTTTTTATATGTTTGGTCCATTCAATCCTAATAAACCCTCAAGTTTTTGCATTTCTGTTTGTATCACCAGAGCAGCTGTTCGCTGGCGAGTTCGGTGCATCTCAAACGGTCGATACGTTTGGTGCTGGCAGGTTTGCTTGCCAGCGCATCTGGCACACTGCCAACGGCCCGAGATTATTGCTGGCGTGTCCGATGCACCGTTGAGGGCATCCTCCTCACCTCCAAACGCACGCGCGTACAAAGAGGAAGGGTCTCCCCCACGGACAAGCGATAAAAACTCTGCGACCATCAAAGGAGGACCCTCTATCTCCAAAAGAAGGCTCAGCTCCCCAAGGTCCAGACAGGTGGCATAGGGCTTTGATCTTCCCGTACACAACTGCAATGCAAAATGAAAAAGCAAAACAAAACTCAAGGTAGGGTTTACTTTCAACGTGAAAGAATACAGAACCTCACCCCCCCTCCCCCTGGTCCCAGATGATAAAATAAATGGGGGTCGGGGGTGCCTCAGAACCTGTCTATTTTGCCCAAACTATTGAAAGTGCCTTTTGAGCCTGTAATTTGCACCAATCACACAAAATGAAATGGGGGGGGGGGCACATTCAACTGTGTTTAAAGGGTCTGCCAGTCAGGGACCCCTGACCTAGCACAGGGGCTCCCAAAGTGGGGGTGGCCAGATGATTACTAGAGTACTTTTATTAAAATTTGAAATGTTAGGTAACCGTAACCGTAACGGTAATAATAATATTGGCACTTCACTGATCCACGTAGGGATCTCCCATGACACACATGTAGGTGACAGTAAGACTGGCAGCCACCTGCAGTTTGGGGAACCCATGACAGTGTAAGCATGATACAATATGCAAAAAAAAAAATGCATCCCAAGTTGATTAAAAAGGGACACAGTATTTTTCACTATGAGACGATCTCATAATATATAGGATGGGTGGCAACTCGAGTTCAATGCCCTAGACTCGGTGCTGCTTCAGCACTAAGGTATGCAATACTGAGCTTTCTTGGGGGGACAGGTAGGAAGCCTACAGCCGGAGAACCACACTTCCATTAGCAGACATCCGCAGAGGTGCATATAGAGGCGTAGGTGTGATTTGGAGGAACGTCTACCATCACATCACCCAGCCAGCTGATTCCAAAGATGTGGCTTGTGGGGCGAGGAGGAAGCCTGATTTCCTCAGAGCGATAATTAGCCCCTCGCCTAATTAATCCCTGCAGAGCTCAAATACACTCCTGATGGCCTGTACCCGGCCCACTCTCCAGCTGGCTCTGTCATTTAATAGCCGGGGGGGACAAAACTCTGACCCCCCAGGGCTGGACAGGAAGTAGGCACTGACAGCACTACCTCATTAATTCATCCAAGTCGTTTGGTAGATTTTTCTTCTGTTCCAAAGCTTGTAATTTTACCACCATCTTTATACCAAAACCAGATTTCACCTCTGTTGAGAAAACGAAGCAGAAGTTGGGGTCATTTTACCTAGTTATGTGGCAGATCTGACTTCTATACCAGACCTTCTACCATCACAGACCAGAATAATCCAGTTTATGCAAATAGGGCCGGAACTGCGCAATCATAGATTCGTCTCGCTTACCGCCCTACCCTCAGCTACACGTGAAGTCATTTCCTGCTCCACCGCTAATGGCGTATTTTCCTGGAAGATTTTAATCTCTGCAAGACTTCCCGAGAAACCCGTTTACAGCAGAAGCTCCGTCTCGGAATCCGGTCGGGGCCCTACTGTTTTGAAAAGGACTCTGAATTGAAGGAACGGCATGTTTATCATTTCAAAAAAGAATTTTCCCAGCTAATATCATGTACAAATAAATACAACATTGCTTTTAATGTTTTATTTGTTTTGGCAAAGCATAAAGCAAGCCATATAAATTAGCATTTGGAATGAATGGACAAACCACTAGAAAGGATAAATCTTATCTTGATCAGAGATTAGACTTCAAAGAAAAAACATACTAGGGTAGGAACAAGGACTTTTATACAACTGGTCTGGGAGAATGGCGGGCCATGTGGGATACTGGGTTTCTTCTCCCGCTTACATCCTAGCTCGCACCTCGCTGACATGCAGGAAGCTCCCCCACGTTAGTTTTTGCCAGGGGTGGCGTTTCCTTTCACGGTCTTCTTCAGATGGTGATAATTGGGCAGGATCTTCATTAGGAAGTCGAGCTGGAGCGTCTGGGGCTGAAAGGCAACAGGACGAAGAGTCAGTCTAGTCTGATACGAATGGCTTGACCTCTGATCTCTCGATGCGAACGTGGTGTGAAGC
>JAODKN010000016.1:10856427-10875224 GCA_026774425.1 Petrocephalus zakoni | reverse complement strand
GAGCCTATGGCAGTGTCACGTGTGGAAGCGATGGAGTAAAGAGCCTATGGCAGTGTCACGTGTGGAAGCGATGGAGTTAAGAGCCTATGGCAGTGTCACATGTGGAAGTGATGGAGTAAAGAGCCTATGGCAGTGTCACGTGTGGACTCTGAAACCGCAGGAAATTTATGTAGATGCATCACTGTAGCTCATTTCAAAAGGAAATTAGCTCCTTGAAGCTTAACCTGACCTGCCACAAAATTTTAAGCACTGTAATACTTATTATTATATCCATGTATGTTTCCTCCGTCAAATTTTATTCTATGAAATAAGCACTTACCTGTTTTCAGATGCCTTTGACATTTCGAAAACGTGATTAAAGCTCATACAATGCCATACTCTATAGAAGCAGTGAGTTTTTAAAATATGTTTTATGCTGTATATTAGTAATTGAATCTTGGACCAGACCAGAAACATTCTCTTTGTTAGGAAGGACTTTATTTACAGATGAGGGTGCAGTAGATGCTATGTACAGCCTTCTCAACCTTATTCTTCTAACTCGTGTGTGATACCAACCTTCTTACTGCGTCTAAGACAAGAGATCATGTTTGATCACAGCCAGGTAGGAGCTACAAGATAAAAGGGCAGGAAGCAGAGGATGGTGATGAACGACTCGGGTCCTTGATCATCCTACTTTGTGGCGGCCTGATTGCTCAGTTTTTCCCTGCATAGACGAGCACCTTGACTTTTCTGGGCTGTCTCCTAATTATTATCATTATCACCTGCTTGATTGCAGGATGCTACACAAGCTGGGATTTCTGTTACATATTAATACAATAGAAGAATCCCACATTTGCTTAATGCATTAATTAATCAGTAACTAAAAGTTATGTACTGATCCCACGTTCGTTCATGATTAATCCGTCTTGACGGCTCATGTATTTCCTGCAGAAACTATAGTGTATATTTGCAGGAACATCCCATCAGTCATCTAGCAGGCATCTGACACACACTCCGGTCCCTGTGCTTCCATCTATTGCTGGTAGCACCAAAGTTGTGCACTTTAATTCCATCACTGTCAGCTAATGTGAGGTTCTTAATTAATTATTATTATTAATAATAATGATAATGATAATAATAGTAATATTATTAATAATAATAATATAGTGGTATGGTTCTGTAATTTATCACCTTCATGCTCCTCCCCCCTTTTTAGATCGGAGCCTGGATAAGTTTGGCCGTTATGACTCAAACAGTGCCTGGTAAGTTGGCCGCTCTCTGGCATATTGGCTGCATACCCATTCCTCTGGAAGGTGGGTTCTGTCCACTTAAAACTAAAGGAAGCATGTCTCCCAGTGGCAGTCTTTGCTGCACTGATATCGATCCAGACGCTGCTTAAGGCGAGGAGGAGACATCAGAGACACCAGAGGCAGAGCGGTGGTGGCAGAGGGTGCCCGGCTGCTGTGATCCCCTTCCTGCTCTAGCTGCTGGGGACTGCAAGCTGAAACAGGGAGTGACATGTAGGCCATGCTGGATGCAGAGGTCAGGGCGGATAGCGTCACACTGACATGCCTTCAATCCGACAACTTCAGCAGGGCGTTTCAGAAGCGCACTAGTGCAGCGGGGACTTTCACAGATGTGTCCCAAACCCCAGCCTCTGCCCCATTACTCTGCTGGAATAGCAACTGATATTTCCGACTAAGTGAACCAGACAAATTGAATTTCTTGTTGTTGCTACTCTTACTGTTGAAAGACTAGATCAGTGTTTCTCAACATAGTCCTTGGGACCCCCAGACAGTCCACATTTTGCTCCCTCTCAGCCCCCAGCCAATCAATGAGTACCTAGTATGGGTGTGTTAGGCGAGGGAGCAAAAATGTGGACTGTCTGGGTGTCCCTCAGGTCTGGGTTGAGAAACACTGGACAAATGCAATATTCTGGTGATAAATTCTTGAGAATAGGTTCCTGACACTTCCTGACCCTGATCAGGATAAGTGGTTAAAAGACGTTTGGCTAGAAAGGTGGTTGAGTTTCAGTGAAAACATTCCAATGAATATTAACGGATATATGATGAAAAACTGTTTTTATTATGTTACTATCATATAGTAAAAAAAAAAAACGTCACTGTTAACAATGGTCCAGTCGGCCCCACAAACTAACTATATTGTACTATTATGCTCAGCCAATTCATGCATTTTTAGTAACCTGAATTCTCTGTAAATGTAACATTGAAACAGTTAGGTAAATAGATTTTACAAATTGTATCTTTTTTTTAACCTTGGAAAGCTGGAGAAAGGGAGAAAAATTAAACTTTTATGCTGTGTTTACAAAGCTCTTTCTGGTCATGATTTATAATTTTACCAGATTAGTTTTATGCAAACCCAACTCACAGCAGGCGTCATGCAGAAATTTTTTTTTTTCGTTTAACCAAATGTACGGGACTTCTTTCGTCTTCCGATTCTAGTTTTCTGGCTGTGCGACTATTAACTGTAGGTGCCAATGCAGTGTCTTTGTGCAGGTCAGCTCGTCGGCAGACAAATCTCAGAAGTAACGGAAACAGAAGATGTACTGTCAAGTTAGCGTTGGGAGCACTGGAGAACAAACACTGCAAAAGGTCCCAAAATGAAACTCAGAAGCAAAAGACGATGCGTGCAAACGTTTAATCACCTTGCTGGGACGCGGAGCAATATTCAGTACAAATATGATTCACCATTTTTTTCCTTTAAAAGATTGGACAGCATGTGGACTGAATTACAATGAGGAATGAATCCAGGTGCATTAATGTGAACAGATCAAAGGAGCATCACACTGACTAAAAGGTGTTCTTTACAGACTAACACAGTATAACAAATTTACAGACAGTGAAGGCAAAATCCCTTACATCATATTGTAATGTGAAAATAAAAAATATTTCTTACTTTCCAATATCTCTGCTTGTGTATACTCAGTTTATATTAAAGTCAATAAATCGACATAAAAATATATTGATTTATTTTAATTATGCATAGGTTAGATGTAAAAATAGGAATTTCAGGCATTAAAATGAAGGTAACTTCAATGCACATGTTCTAAAAAACGTTAAAACCCAAAATTCAGTTAAATGTTCAAGAGGCTAATGTTTTTTTTTCTTCCAAGTCTTTAATAAACCCTTCACCTAAAGGTATTTACCTAAGAGCATTTCAGTGCAGAATAAAATGCCTTTTATTTGCTTCCTGAGTTAATGACGCGGGCAGCGATTGGATTGTATTTCTCTCTAATAGCACACAATGCCGGAGGTTATAATCTCACAGGAGAAGGCGGCGAAGTCAGCCGTCGCCATAACGACGGCCGGTGTCTTCCGTGGGCATCCGCCTTACGGCTTTATATTAAAGGCCGCTGTATTTTTGGTCTGCGTCACTCAGGCAGAAGCGTTGGGGAGGGGCCTCGCCAGTGCCCCCGACGCCGGTAAGTGAGAAAGCGAGCCGCACTGCCTGAGCGGCTGTGCCGAGGGAGGAGGTGCCCACAGCCCCTGTCCAAATCTGTACATACGCTTCACCTTCTGTATTTTGGCCAATGTCTGTCATTCACAGGAACAGCGTGTGCTACAAACGTCACTGACTTTTCAACATGTAGCGAACTTAGTGAAGTCTACACTAGCGCTTATTGTTGCCACTATTTTATGATTGAACAACATCCCATCCAGGCCCTACACTGTCTGGAACTGGCTTCAAGTCTCCCCTATGGTGGATGGATGGATGATTAAGCAACATTACAGTACATAAAATTTTTATATGCAAAAGTGATATGAAAGCCTTGAGCGCTGCCAGGATAGCAGACGCAGGGGGCGCCCCCTCCGGACTCACACCTGTACCGGCGCCAGTGGGGATCCCATGCCTTTCATGGGCATTTCGTCTGACGTCACCTCCACAGGGTTGCTGTAGGCGAACCGGTCGTCCTCCTCCTCGTGCTGGTGCTGGGCAAAGTTGACGAAGACCTGCAAAGTCCACAAAGTGACAGGTTCACTCAGAAAGGGAGGGACAGAACCACCTCCAAGCACTATCTGCTCGCTGCTCTCACAGAACATTTTAATAACAATAATAACTGCTGCACATTTTAATAACAATAAAGATAATCGTGCAAAAAAACAAGATTTTCGACTTTAAAGTATCATATTTATATTAAATATGTTTTAAAGTACATTGAGTATATGCCCAGTACAACTGCACTGAATAGTAAGTGGAATAATAATAAATCCATACATGTGTTCAGAGGTCCAAGAAAGACTCCACAATGGAATTAATTAAAATGGATGAATAGTGGGCAGTAGCTATTCCCTTTTCTTCGGCTGGCATTAAGAAGAATCAACAGGAAATAGGCCACAGCCTTCCATACCCTGCCAGCCAATCACTGCCTTCTTTGAAACTGCAGTGAAAAAAAGTCTATACTTTTATCTGAATACCAAAGATAAAGACTTCTCTGTTTCCTCTCACTTCAGGTATGTTATTTAGTACTGTAAGAAAGGAAGTGCTCGGGTAATTTACAGACACATCGTGACATGAGGAAGAGCCAGAGCTCTGCTCATTTGAAAGGAGCGTAGAGCCGGCTCAGATATGGAGACTGGGCCGTTAGGTACATGAGAGCTTTGCAGAGAGAGCCTGGTGCCTTCAGATACATTTTTCATGATACGGTGGTGGAGAAGGATCTGCAGGACCTGCACGTTGGCTGTATGCCTCAGCCACAGACACAGTTCACACCCCTAAATAAAACTACACTACTCTTACGCTCAGCACCAGCAGTGAAATATAAATGAAAATACCAGACATCTCTCGTGTCTTTGAAAATATAGATCATGGTCCTTTGAATAATGCCAGTGGGACTATTCTTTAATTAAAATCCAGCTGGGGATTCCTATAAGTATTTAAGATAAAAGCCTGGTGTGACAGAAATCACTTTGTATCATTTTCTGTTTTCAGAACACAGCCCATCTCCAGAAAGTTCAACTGTTCCAATCACTTCTCAAACATTGCACTTCTAGCTAAAAGTTTTTAAAGTATAACTTAGAGTATATTGTCACTTTTTTGCTGAATTTACACATAAATTTTCAGTAACAGATTATAAATTGGCGCCAAGGTGCTGTTGCATTGCACCATTAATAAAATACTTATAATTCTTGCCTTACTTGAGGTATAAAGGAGCTTATTTTCCATTCTGTAAAATTCATATCTGAGAGATTCTCAAAACTTATTGTGAGCTATAAAAGCGAAAGAATTGAGACAACTTCCCTGAATATCATCAGATTGATGAGGCGGTACATGAAAAAAAGAGTGGGACCCAGGACTACATGCTGTGGGACACCCAGATTAAATCACTATTGAAAAAGTGGTTATAAAAGACCCAGATAACTGATAAAACTGTACCAGCCAGGTTCACATAAAGAAATACTGCAGCAAATAGGAACACAGAATCAGCAGTTAAAGAATGACCTGCAATTACTTCAGGATCTCATAGTGTAAAGGGCTTACATTCTGCCTTTAGTGAGCGATATCATATAGCTTAACTACTTTCTGCATTGAAACAAAAATCTGTTGTCATCTTGTAATAAGTTAAGTCAAGCTAAAAAAACGCAGCGATTCATAAGCTGAAAAATAATACACAAAACACAACCTATTACATTATCACACTGGTACGTGATATTTGACACCACCCAAAAACAATATAGTTTTATTTAAAGCTATAGGTATCCTTGTTTATTCAAACACTACTTGTTTTTACTTGTCTATATATATGTCTCGTCCCTTTTTTGTAGGTTACCGCACAGCTGCACTTTCAAACATCAAATCATTAGAGATACAATCAAGTTCCTGTGTGTCAGTGACAACCCTGCTGTGGACGCTGTCCAATTCACTTCAGGCAGCTTGTCCCGGCTCTGGCTGACAGAGGTAACAAAGGCAGGCCGAAATGAAAGAGGCGGCCAGCCCACGGATGCAGTGATTGAGCCTTGGGACGGAGCAGCAATTCTCTGAATTCTGTCAAACTGGATCAATGGGAAGCAGAGCACAGATACACGCCGAGGTATCCGACTCGGAATGTCGGCCATGTTTAATAAGTTGGGAACAGAAAGCTGAACAGCTGAAACCAAAACGCCCGGGATAAGAGTGACCTGAAATCTCGGCGCAAAACTGCCAGAAAGTAACTTTGATCTCACCATGAGCTCATCTCTGATAAAGACCTCTGGAGAGAAACGGAGGGACTATTGACTGAGAGGTACAAGTAATGTGAACAAAAGGGCCTCATGACACTGAGTGAATGAACAATAAATCAGTGTGGGCCCCACATGTCTGCTCCTGAAAAATGCCGACCATCTGAACATCATTCACTTTCCACTGGTCCTGAAAATAAAATCCTGATCATGACAGATACGCATGCAGTACCTCAAAATACAGTATTGGAACTTATGTCCGTTATGTTTCAATTAGAAATATAACATTTCCTACAGACCCATTTCACATGTACTTCTTAAAATGACATTTAAATTTAATGCAGGATCAGCTTTAAACAGGTGGACAGTTTAATGGAGAAATTCAGATTAAATGCAGCAAGGAAGCCTTGTGGGGCGTGAACCAGCAAACTTCAGGCTAGAGGTCCATGTTCTTAACTGCAATGTCACCTGACACATTGTCCTCTGCAGCATACAGCCTGGGGATGGAATTAGCTGTCTGAATGAAAGCAATTATTTTCCTGTGCCTCCTCTTACTCCCCATACTAGCTGAGTCACCAGGAGTCACTCAAAGTAAAACTTTACAGTCTTTCTCCTCTTGTAAGTTCCCCGTCCCCTCAGAAGGTGAAGGTGGTGGGGGCTGAGTAACTCATCACAAACAATGCTAACATTAATGTGCCGACCATGCCAGGGTGTCACCTTCGAGAATCTAGCATATCAGTCTCTGTATACTGTCAGGCAGTCAAGCCCGCCTTTAATGGACCAGCAGAGAATTACATTTGAGCAAGATCCTGCCCATAACTCTGTCACCTTGGACTAATGGCTTTCACCGCAACAATGGCAATGAAACAGTTTTTGTGAGGCTATCCTGGCCCTCACCAGACTCCCAATGGATGTGGATGGTGTAAAGGACACACTTTGCAACAGCAGGGATTATACACTCATACTTTATGGGGGAGTGGTAGCCTAATGCTCATGGACGCACACTTGTGATTGAAAGTTTTCTCGTTTGAATTCCCAACCAGCAAAGGTACCAATGAAGTATACAGAGCTGGGTACTGAATTAGCTGCCTACTATGTCACATATGGGCAAAGGACATATTTTGTTGTTGCATCAACGATGACCATTAATCACCTTCCTGCTTATTATGGGATAAATTAGAGACCTCTACTCCTCAACCTGCCCCACTTAACAAATGTGCCTCTACTCTTTAAAGAAACAAAACATCTCTTCTAACCAGATGCACTGTATTTGGGATGGTTTAGCAAATGCAGACAGGGTGGGATTCATTCAAGCAGAAAACTATAGATTCCAAAAAAATTTAATAAACAAAAATTGCTTAAAATATTTCAAAGCCACGCGCTTATTGTAATCAGTGACCCCCAAAGGGCTTCTCATTTCCTGCTTGTCTTGGCTGTGCATTAAGTGCATTACTGTCATGCTTAATGTCTGTGTCCTTGCATAAGTTCCACGGAAACTCTGCGAGAAGATCCGGTCGAAAAATATCCTGACTATAAGTAATCAGCAATAGCTTTATTTCAGCACCGAGGTGCTTACACAATACGACAGCACCCAAGCTCCTTCACCTCCCACACCACCTTCATCCAACTGCCAGTGCAGAATTTAAAGCAGAGCTCTTTCCGGAGACTGGCGCAGACCGGCCACTGGTGCTGCTCCTTGGTGTGTTACTGTAGCCTCGGCATCAAAACCCAGCAGGAATATGAGTTCATCCTTAACGATTTCTGAGCTCATTGCGTCCGCTGCATCACCTTCGTCACATTCCTCTGTTGTGTTCCTTTGATTTAATTGATTCAGTTCCAGCATAGACGTATCTTCCCCCTTCCTGCCCCCGTTTTCTAAAAATTCGTATAATTTACTTAATCAGGTTAATAGTGGTATATTATATTTAAAAAAAAATTGATTTTTGGATGAACAAGGTAGGCATCTACATCTGGGTAAACATCTCACTAATTAACCATCCAAAAGGAAATGTTCCTTCTTCACTGAACATTGCTATTGATATTTCTGTTTCTCGATCTGTTCAGGATCTCATTTACCGTTAATGAGAAATCTCTCACCTAGACCCCTCGAGTACAGAGGAAGTAATATTTTAATATGTTACAGCCACCTTTATGAGCTATGACTAAGCACCACTACACCAGTAAAAGAAAAGCCTGCCTGTAGTTGCTCTTTTTAGATGAACCTGTTTGGTGTGAAATAGAGTGTTTTCCTGTCATGGGACCTGACCTTCCCTGTAACACATTGATTTAAAAAAGTACCTGGCATGGGTGCATTACTGTCTGCAGAGACTAAGCTGGTGACCTCCCTCACCTTTCCAAAGCTACATTGACTGGACTCTTGCTCTGGGAGTGATGCACTTGGAGATGAACGTGCCAGCAAAAATATGTAACACTGGCTTTTCGTTTAAAATTATTTGGCTGTTAGAGTGTTTGTATTGTGCGAGGGTCACGGAGGGTGTTAGCATGTCAGTGTGTGAGGGTCACAAAGAGTGTTAGCATGTAGTGAGTGTGGGTCACGGAGGGTGTTAGCATGTCAGTGTGTGAGGGTCACAAAGAGTGTTACCATGTAGTGTGTGTGGGTCACGGAGGGTGTTAGCATGTTAGTGTGTGAGGGTCACAAAGAGTGTTAGCATGTCAGTGTGTGAGGGTCACAAAGGGTGTTAGTATGTCAGTGTGTGAGGGTCACAAAGAGTGCTAGCATGTCAGTGTGTGAGAGTCACAAAGAGTTTTAGTATGTCATTGTGTGAGGGTCAAGGATGATGTTAGCATGTCGGTGTGTGAGGGGCACAAAGGGTGTTAGCATGTAGTGTGTGTGGGTCACGAAGGGTGTTAGCATGTCAGTGTGTGAGGGTCACAAAGAGTGTTAGCATGTCAGTGTGTGAGGGTCACAAAGGGTGTTAGTATGTCAGTGTGTGAGGGTCACAAAGAGTGCTAGCATGTCAGTGTGTGAGAGTCACAAAGAGTTTTAGTATGTCATTGTGTGAGGGTCAAGGATGATGTTAGCATGTCGGTGTGTGAGGGGCACAAAGGGTGTTAGTATGTCAATGTGTGAGGGTCACAAAGAGTGTTAGCATGTCAGTGTGTGAGGGTTAAGAAGGATGCTAGCAGGTCAGTGTGTGAGGGTCACAAACAGTGTTAGTATGTCGGTGTGTGACGGTCACAAAGAGTGTTAGTATGCCGTGTGTGAGGGTCATAAAGGGTTTTAGCATGTCAGCCATGTGTGTGGTTCATTAGGGATGATAGCATGTCAGCCATGTGTGAGGTTCATGAGGGATGTTAGCATGTCAGTGTAGTGTCCAGAGGAATGTTAGCGTGCTCAATTTGGAAAATGTAGGTTGGAAAATGTGGTACCTGGTCCAGTGTGGTCTGGGACACGGAGTAGTCCTCGACTCCCAAGCGCTCACGATGATGCGTGAACTGGCTGAAGATGGTGGCCAGGGCACCCTCTGTCCGTGGCAGCTGGTAATGCAGGGTGTTGTGATGCTTCTCCTTCAGCACACTTCCTGGAAAGGTGTCCTTCACAAACTCCTCCACGGGGACCAAGGCTGGGGGCATCCCACCCACTCTTACGACAAGCGTGTACCCATCGCCGAACCTGCAGATTCAGAAGCCGGGGGGAGGGGCATAACATCTTTAAATTCCTTAAATTCATCAAAGAGCAATACACAACATTTTAGATAATGATCCAGCTTTTAATGAATGTTTATGACTGTACAAGGATTTTTATATTTTAGCTAGTGACTCATGGAACATCCCATTAATACAAAGACCACTTTAGAGAGTCCAGGAGTCTCATTAGACACCACCTGCAGATCATGTTGGTACCACCTATGCAATCATTTAGAGGATCATAATCTTGTTGATGTTTTTATGGCTGAGAGCTTCTCTGCCACGTCGAGGCGCCTGCCAGGTAGTGTGAAAGCGTGGCAGACCTCTTGCTTGTGGAGAATGTTGTTTCAATCGCAAGATCTTTGTTTGCCAAAGGAGTGCACATTCCCTTTTCCCTGTTTTTGAATTATTCTGTATAAATGATGTAGGGACATATCGCAACAAACCCAGGTAAAGCACCTAGGGGTGACTGTGTTGTGAAAGGTGCTATATAAGAATCAATCGAACGAAATATAGGTGCAAGGGATCTGAGACAGAGTCTCTAAGATGGGGAGGGGGGCATCCAGTGCTTCACACCGTGCCCCGTCGCTCGGAAAATCTTTCGCTCACGGATTTAAGCCTGTCCATAAACACTAAGAAAAAAAAATTACATTCCAGCCACATTCCAAATTAACACAAAGCGCTCAATCCCCAACTGATAAGTTAAGTCACTTCAGTCACTGGCCCGCCCCAGCTCTCTGGGTGCCCACCGCAGCCATGGCCACAGACGGGGGAGCAGATTATCACCACGCACACGGCATGATTAAGAGCCATTTTACACTTACGGGAGATTGAGGCTATGACCCTAATTATCATTTAGAACCGCTAGTCATTTCCTGTGTGTGCTACAAAAAATAAATAATAAAAAAAACCCCAACAACAATAGTGGCAACAGTAAAATATTCTTCAAATAGCTCTTTAAACCAGGCATAGGCGACTAAGCCAAATGGCTTAGTACGATGAGGGTTAATCTAATTGCTGTATATTGGGGGACACAAATTGACTACAATTTTAGAATTGTCCATAGAGCAACAGAATGTGATACTCTGGAAGACAATTCCAATAACATTCTGCTGATGACACCGTGTGGAAAACACAAACTGCTTCAGCATTCATTGAGGCTCAGATTAAATGACTTTAAATTTGTACCCTCAGGTATAATACAATATTTCCCATTAGAGGTACAACGACTGTTTCTCACATAAAGTTCAGCAGCTCACTTTCCACAGAGATACTATGCACATCTGTGACAGTCATCTCTCATCTCAAAGCTTTGCACGGTGCTCAAACTTAACAAGAGACTCCTGCTAATATCATGTACTGCTTTGTTACCTTCTAGGGAGCCATGCCATGGACCCGTCGCTTTGTGCTAAAAATTCCTTTATGCTATGTATTTGCCAGCGGGAATAGTCCAGTAGACCAGGGGCAAGAGGACAATGAATAATTCTGCACTTGTGCATTCTGACTATGCAGGTCTTCCACAGCGGGAGTAAGGAGTTGTCTCCCAGGCATTCTACACCACAAAGATGCTTGCCACACCTTATCCAAGGCTGCCTGGAGATCTTAATTCCCCTATGAGGCCACAGAGAAAGAAAGCAATACTCACCAATGTCCTACCATGTCTATATCAGTCCTGGCAGAAGTTATTTTATGTGCCTCTAATTTGACTGTCCAATAGGAATCTCCGTCTGGACTTAAATCCATCGTTCAATATGGTACATTCATTACCCATCTGTTGCTTAAGCTAGATATGTTTGTCCATATTCATTCAATGGCAGAAAATGACAATGACAGAATATTGCACTGTGTTTTATAGCATTCTGTTGGGTCGAGCTGGCTAAAATGAGCACAGAAAGCTAATAAATAACACCTATAACCGGTATTTCCTGACTAGATTAGTATCGTAATCCTAATTACTAATTGGTAAGATAAGAACAGACGCTTTCACCCATTGCTCACTGGACGCTTGAACTGTTGCAAATTGCTCTTGACTTGTTGCAGACCAGTTTGTACCACCGTCAAGAACTCATACACATACAGACCACAGCCGCTGGATTAGGAGGTGGCCTAATGGTTAGGGTCAGGCACTTGCGATCAGAATCGGTGCTGTGATTCACTTCGATTCCCTGACCAGCGAGGTCCCTTGTGCAAGGCACTGCTGCCCCCTGCCATGTCACATATGGGTTAAATGCAGAGGACACATTTTGTTGTTATGTCAACTATGACAATCACCTATTAAAAACAAGTACTAAAATTATTAAGTATATCAATGCATTAATGCAAACAGTCTGCTCCACCGAACTGCAAATTATGTGGCTGTTACTGAATATATATTGCATGAAGGCAGGGGAAAAGGTTCTTTAACTGTACTGATGAGCATTAGAATTCTTCAGATGCAGTATCTAAGTATTTGCGAATGGCGGCATGATTGTTGGTGACAAAACTGATGGTTCCAGCATCTCAGAAACATCCTCAGGGGATTTTAACGCAGTACTGCATCTAGAGTTAAGAGAGGATAGTACAATAAAGAAAAAAAAATGCCATATTAATGAGAGATAGAGTGCTGTTAAAGATAACGGGACTGCCACAAGTGCAGAAACAACAGCTCATATTAGAGATGATATTAGAGGGCTAAAAGGCGTCTCCGAAGGCACAACTGACCTACCCCTGAAGTGGCTCTGGAGACAAAAGAAGGTTCTACCTTCTTACTACCTGCTAGTACACAGGTGTCCCTAATACAGTGGCCACTGAGTGTATCCAGCTGTGCTATCACCTGTGACTTCAATATCAACTCCTTCAGGGGCGCAGGTGGCACAGACCCTTCTATTTCGAATGGGCTTTCATTCGGCACACTTCATAGCCCAGAGCCAATAGATGGCGCTGCTATGGTGCTATGGTCATAAGGAACCGTCGTAAAAGAATCGGGACACTCAGCAGAAGAAATATGAGAGTGAAAGCCAGTGATGATGAGAGGGTCCGGTGTCTAATTCCACATCGTGCCGCCTGGAGAAGGTGCACAGAATCTGGCTGCACAAGAGCCATTTCTTTGTACAATTTATGGATATGTCACGTATGAGACGAGCCCCGATTGGGCCCTTATAGGGCATGACAAGTGTGAGACATTCCCTAATAGGGCCCTTATGGAGCATGACAAGTACAAGATGTTCCCTGATAGGACCCCAGTGGGTGTAACAAGTAGGAGACATTCCCTAATAGGGCTCCTATAGCTTATAAGAAGTGCATGATGTTCTCTTTGATGCATAACAAGCTGGTCCCTATAGTCAATCTACAAGCAAAAGGATTGGCTAGGACCAAGCAGACACACAGCATGTGCTTCACAGGGTGCATGCTGGTCACGCACAAGGTCACTTAGAAGCACCAGCCCATTGGGAGGTGAATTATTCCAGGGAATGAATGCCAAGGTGGAAGGAGGCTGCTGGGATGGATTATTGCAGGGCCTCGGCCTCTACAAGCCAGGTTGGCACCTCTCTGATCAGGTCATAAGGCTTCCAGATCAAGTCTGAGTGCAAGGGGGGGTTGGATAATTGGTGCCCCAGCTCCCCACATCTAACCCTGATCGCTGCCTTCTGCCCACAAGGCCGGCTGCTGAAACTGGTACCTTTAAAGGCCAAATGCAGTATTCATGGTGCTCCTGCAGGAGGTGAAATGTACAGTATATTCATTTCAAGTGCATCTCCTGTCTAATACCTCATCGTTTCATTTGACAGTCTGGAGGCTGGGGGAGGAGACAGAGAGAGAGACAGAGAGAGAGAGAGTCCACTTCCTTGCATTGGGGAGGAGTGGAAACAACACAAACATCAAGCTGCATTTTACACATGATCTCTGCACCTTCACGTGACTCGTTAGAGTTCTCTAAGCACTCTCTCTCGCTGCATGTTCCAGGGGTGGGCTGATGCCATAAAGCATAGCCCACACTGCATTACCTTAATGCATTAAGGTGTTTTACTGCTTATATTCTACTCTTAAACACTGTGCTCAGACGAGAGCCATCTCCGCATAAAGACCCGTATCTCAGGGCCCACTGAATGGCATCACTCAGCAGAAATCCGGCATATTCCCTGACAGCCTTATGGGCCCTTTCCCAGGGTTTATAGCCATCCTGCTTCATTTCAGTTTACTCACTGGCCCAGAGGAAGCCGCGTCCGTCCTGGGTTGTAAAACACAATTTATTCAGACTTATTTTGCTGAGTTCCATAAATAAATTGGATTGATTTATTCAATAGGCTCCCTATTAAAATGAGGGGAACAAACGGGCCGGGAGCCTAAATCATGCAGAAATGCCATCCATTTCTCCTCAATCAGCCCCTCCCTCAGGACTACCTGGTAAGGCCGCCATACGACGTCTGTCCTGAAGGTGGCAGCATACACGAAACTGCGGCGCGCTATGCAGGACGCATGTGCCGGCGTGTGCGTCTGTGTACAAGTGCGGTCTCAGCAGCTAGCATGTCTTTGCCGGGTTTTTTCTCACTCTCGTAAAAATTCAAGCGCAATCAGAGCATGCAAGCCCCCTGGCGGAAAACGTCTGTGACTGACAGCTTCCGTCGCGGGGCAGAAAATGCAGGACGTCCCCGTGTGACACATCAGCTCCTATAACACCTGGATAAACTGCCACCTGCTCTCACCGTGAACGTCGGTAGTCGTGAGTTTGCTTTCCAGGCTTCGAGCCGGCGAACGCTAACGACTAACCACTTTCCTAGTGACATCAGGCTCATTTGCATAATCGAGGATCCAAATTAAACCCTTGTTTCTCGGTAAATATGGACACACCGGATTTGTATAATTCAAGCCACCGGATTTCAAAGTTTCGGGCATCTGCTGTCCATCTCCATGTGCCTGCATCACTGTGTGGCTGTCAGCAGAAAACCGAAACTCCTGCTTTTAATTACATTTTCATTAGTTAACAGGCCCTCAGACAATAAATCATTTAATTTTGATAGTAGGCAAAACATGAATATTAAATTAGAGACTATTTGGCATCCTGTGACTGAGAGTATCTCAGAAAGTACAATCTTAAAGAAATCAAACTTGTGCAACTGATCTCAATGACGGCCAAAAGGGGCCTCTTCTCGCTGCTACAGACGGCGAGATGCTACTGTAGCATGAAAGCCAACACTGAGAGCCTGGGAGAAGGCTTCTGCACTCAGGCCATTTGCATTCTGAACCAAGATTCCCATGGCTAATAACATTTTAGGTGCTTTATCACCCCACTATCTCTGCACGTTGTTGATATACTGCTATTCCATTGTCCTTTTTTACAGTCATTTTATCTTTAGTGTTCATTTTCATTGTGTATTGTTGTCATTTTATTCTTATTTCTTCTTTTTCCACTGCTTTGTTTTTTTTTTTTTGTACAGTGGGACCCCCCTATCCACGGTTTTGGCAATCGAGGTCTCAGTTATCCATGGTTTCTGTAATTGCGATTTCAGCTATCCACGGTTTTGGCAATCGAGGTCTCAGTTATCCACGGTTTTGGCAATTGAGGCCTCAGTTATCCACGGTTTTGGTAATGTGTGAACCCTCCAGCCAATCAGAATCAGTAATTCTCAACAAACTACCTGGAAGAACAGAAACAAGGCCTGGATTTGGAATCAAGGTCCAGATTTGAAGAGCCCTGTTCTATTGTCTCGAGTATTAAGCTAAAACATCAGAATCCCTTTCATTTGAGAGAGAGTATAGTACTACACAGTACTACATAAAAATGTACAATGTACTTTATTATTACTGTATTTAATGTTGGTAATGTCTTACTGTGTGTAATTTATCAATTATGTAAGTACATTATATATGGGGTCCATAGATAGTTTGGTATTATCCATGGTAGATCTTGGAATGTATCACCCTTGGATACGAGTGGGCTGCTGTATTGCCTATTTATTCAAACACAATCCAGAAATCAGGTGGAAACGCATTTCACTACACAGCAGTACAGTGTCTGATTGTGTAGGTAACAAATAAAAACTTGAAACTTGATCCCAGTGTGCAAAAGGTTAACATCTCACGCTTCCTTATATGGGCGTACAGCGGCACCCATCTAATATTCATGAAGTAGTGCCTTTTCAAAGACGAAATGTAATCGACATCAGGAAAAGGCCAATTAATGAAACAGCTGCAGGGGATGAGTTCTTACTTAGTCTTAAGGGCCGATGAGATGATCTGATCCAGATGCTCCAGATGTAGAATGTCCTCTCTGGCCCTTACTCTCTCACTGCCTCCCTGTCACATCTCAGAGTTTGCCCATTCATGTCTTGTGAGGACTGCTAGGGTGAGGGGTAATATCTCAGACCTCAGGTGTGCAAAGGGTACCCTGCCCATTTAAATCCTATGGCCTTCAAGGACGTCATGTGTTCTGGGAAGATCACACAATATTGCTTTTATAATGTCAGCCCTCGAAGAATAGACTGTCAACAATGGAGACTTAAGATTATATGGCCTGGTGAATGTCATATGAATATTTAGGGGCATTTTTAAAAATGGGATTTAAGGTCATCCAAGATTTATAGTTGGAAAAACCAACCAAATTCCTCAAGTTATCATTTACAGAGTCCGTCAGGACTGTAGAAAATTTGGAGGCATGTAAAAAATAAAGCATTTATACATAAATTAGGAGAAATTGCAGGAGTACAGAAGCATTAAGGCATACATAATCTGATGGAGAAAAAGTTTATATTTATGTATTATTACAAATACAGTATTATGCCCCCTGGCTCTTAAACCCCCTGTAACTGAAGTATACAGTTGATATATGTATTCATTGATTAAATTAGCTTAAGGGAAACACATGTTTCATAATGCTGCTTTTTAGAAAATTATATAATAATAGCTATTATGTCATTAGCATTATACTGTACCTGCCAAGCAGCACAGTGGTCCATGTAGGTAGCCATGTGGTCTGACACCTCCATGGCTCGGGTTCAAATCCCGCCTCTCTCTCTGTGAGTGCACAGCTTCCATGTTCTTCCTGTGTTTGCACGACCTGAGTGAATTGCTATGCATTTATTCCTATTATTGGGTGATTGCGTGCCCTGCAATGGTCCCATATTCTTCTCAAGGTGTCACCCACCTTGTGGCCAGTTCTCCAGGCTCACTGTGATCCAGGACTAGTGGTTAAGGAAGACGGACAGATGCTTGCTTGGATGTAATGCCTGCCGTCGCTAATCAACATGTGGCCCTGCAGCGGGGTGCATTTCCGTGACTCAAATCCAAAACCTAAGAGGGCTTTTTCACTCCTCACCATCAAGGTGCTTCACTTGAGTTGCTCCAGTTAATATCCATGATTTAAGGGATAAAATGGAACATTTCAAGGTATGATAAAGTGTTTCAAAAGCAATTAAATAAAAATGCAAATCCTGACTGACAGGCATGAAGTGAATTAGCTCCGCCTCCACCAGCCAAACCTCATGTACTCCAAGGCCCTGTGGCTTCTTTGGGCCGCAAACGTTGCGATATTCAGTTGGTCGGTCTACTTATAACAAAGCACCAGGCTCTAGGACAGCCTTTTTGACGCGTGATAAACATGCAGATCCACTGCGAAACTTCCCGCTGTCGATTTCTCTCCACGGCAGCTTCATGTCCAAAATCATTCATTGTGCTTTTATTGAAACAGCTCTTTTTTAGACTGCCTACCGTCTCCCAGGGATTTGGAGGGGTGGTTAAGCTGATTAGGGCCACAAGACACACTGGCTTCTGTGTCTCCCTCCTTCACTTTCCTACGGACTTTCCCTCAAGCTGTGGGGAAACTGCATGAAACGACCCAAAGACTTCTCTCCCCCCACAGTTTTAGTTACTCTGGCAGTAGGACATGAGAGGTGCATGTAAAGATAGAATGAAACAACTCTATGGTGAAATGACTGGGTTTCAATTAGGGAAGCGGAATTTAAGCCCACGAACATGGGAATAATTGCTTTTTGCTATCTTCATCGTGCCGTCGTGCTGTACTGTGTCCCAGCGAGTTCAGCACTTGCTTTACTGTGACTTTTTTTCTGACAGGATCTCACGCTGGCCTAACATCTGTTGAGGTTGCTCTCAGAAACACGAGCTGGATTTACCCGACGCGTTCCGCAAAAATAAGAGCCGTACGGAGTCGTGCGAGGGAAAGATAAGACGTCGCCGGTATTTTTTTCGCCAAGAGCTTTCAAGGCACGGGAAACCATTATAAATTGTTATAAATAACAATCCCCATCAAACTTAGGTAAAAGCTGCTGAATTGTCAAAGGTTGTTATTTGGTGCTCTGCTCAACAAGCAATTTAAATACGGGGCCTTCTTCATAGGGCATTCAATTAATTGTTTCTGTAGAGCATGATAAATGGCTCCGAAAGCCACCAGTGCTGGACCTCAGAGTCGCACATGGACTTAGCTGAAGGGTATTCGAGCAGCACTAGTAATTACTGCAGACTACAGACAGAAGTATTGTAACAGTGAGAACAAAAGTGGCGGCCATTTCCAATGCCTGAGTAAAAATCTCTTTTGTGGCGCTTCCCTGGTCTTTTATGAAAGGAATTCCACCGTCAGCAGTTGCTAAGGCAGAAGTACGGCAACCATAATGATTTATATTGACAATTAATTGGAGGGAAGGTCGCTCACAGTCTATGATGGTTTGAAGGCTCTACCCTTTCAGGAGTCCCAGGCAAAGCCCACCTACCAAGAAAACTGATGATCATTTCACTTCTTTAGCTATACAGGTAATTCAGGGGCCCTACTCTGCCTATAGCTATAGTGGGCCCTGCTTGAAGACCTTAAGTAGCACAAACTACAGACATTTTACACTACTCGTTTATCTAACAATATATATACACATTTTTTGTCTAAATGAAAAAATATTTTCTTACACGGTGGTAAACATTTTTAGTTACAAATATTCTGAGCCATTATTTGCAAGCAGAAAACTAAAAAAAAGCCTTTAAGTTCTACATGGCATGAAAACCAAGTAACAGGTG
>JAODKN010000016.1:10838766-10849391 GCA_026774425.1 Petrocephalus zakoni | reverse complement strand
GTCAGCAGCAGTTACCGACATGCTTTGGGCTACCCCACGCGTATATGTATATACTGTAAATTAATGTTTATTTATATGTAAAGTTTTCAATATAATGCATGTGTTTCATTTTCATATCCTTTATACCAAGTGATGGTGAATTTCCCCAACGGGCATGTGACCAAACTGGATCTCATTATATGGAGGCTTATACAACCATTCCACGTCCCTGAAGAGTCAGAGCTGCTTCAAGTCCGGCGAAATGATGCTTGATTTACTACTTCCAGAAGTACTTTGGAATGCGTCTTTTCCCAAATCCCATCATGCGCTCCTTTGAGACATAGACACGCATATATTAAGCTGAGAGCGAAACTTGAGGTCCGAGCGCAGGATCGGGCCATTAATCCGGTTTTCTGGACGTTAAGAGCCTTGCTGAAGGGCCCAAAGAAAATGTGATTATTTGCATTCACAGTGTCCTGCAGGGGGCGGTCTTGTGTTGAACCTGCAACCTTCCGATGACACGCACATAGGCCTGACCTACTGAGCCACACAGCACCCCTCCATGGCAACCAGCATGTCATCGATAGCGAGGACAATATATGTTAAACATACAGCAAAATTCCTGGGTGACTTACCTGAAGGTCTCCCTCATTCTGTACCTTCATAAATAACGGTACCCTTAAGTGCGTACAGTGAGATGTAAAGACTAAAGAATATATGTAAACACAATTACAAGGGAACATTTGAAAGACCTGCTCACCATCTTAACTTCCTTCTCTGGTACTCCACGAAGGCGTGCATAAAACTCGAGGTGCTCCCGGCCAGTCAGAAGATCATCTATGGCATCAAACTGTGGGCAGTAACCCATGTTCTGATGGACATCTGCCATCTGCGTACGGATGCTGTCGGAAGCCGATATTCCGGAGATTAGGCCAGGTTATCGTTGTATATTTGTGTTAGGGCTGGGCCACATCATATCGATTTCATATCGCACAGTAATCACCAGAGCTTCAGATGACGGGCAAAACATCTGGCCAGACACCAGCTTTTCAGTACTAAACGGGTGTTTATTTATGATCCCAATTTGTTAAGTAGATAATTAGTACGGCTAAAATATTAATGAGATGCGTTTTGTGACACAAAAAAGTAAGTAATCTATATAAACTTGGCGTATGTTTATGTTTATTAAATTCGGTTAACGGCACGCCACATAATACTGTTTTGGCATACTATGGTTTGGTATGCTATGGTTTGGTATGCTTCAGTGCGATAAGCAAGGAGTAGCGGCGAGGAAAGGGACAGCTCAGCAGCTGTGACATCATTTAAAAGGAGATCTGGATGAACAAGGTAAAAGATATCGGTGTTGTGGCAGTACGTTTATGAAACGTAAGGATATGCCGAATTTATACTGATTACTGATTGAACTTTGGGCGTCATAAAATACCTCATTAATATCTTAGCCATACTACTAATCAACAATTTGTGGGTGTAAATAAATGTCCATATAATACCGAAAAGCTGGCGTCCGGCCAAATGTTTCGCCCACTATCTGAAACCCTGGTGATTACTGCGCATGCGCAATATAAAATCGCTATGACATCGCCCAGCCCTAATTTGTGTACAGCGCACACAAGACCCCTGTGAAATAGAGTGTAGAGTGTGTATAGCAGAATCAAACATATTTATGTATGGTATATGGCTGCTGAAACCACACCAGTCCTGGCGCACATTTATGTAAATACACATAGGGGCGTATGCTTTGGGAACACACCTCACTTATAGCGGTAAACTGGAATGCAGCCAGATCCCGCAAGGCCTTTTGGAAAGGTGGAGGGTCCCTAACAGCTCTTCTGAGCACAGGAATTGGAGAATTGTACTTTCATTTTCACCTAAATTATTTTTGACAGAGCATTCTTGAATGCCACCCAAGACGTGGCTCGCATCGAACGTGTTACTATGACAACGTCTCGACCTGAAAAAAAAAAGTTCTCGCAAAACGAATTCTACAGCCACCAGAGCCGCTGGCTGATCCGAAGGCACAGCAACGGCCACATGGAGAGGGGAAAAAAAATCTGTCACCATAAAGAAAGCGAGCAAGTCAACAGTAAGCTGCTGCAAATGCATTTCTGTTATGAGACTGGAATTTGGCTTTGTGAGAGTGACAAAAGTGTACCGGACACATTAAACAGGGGAAACAAATCAAGCTGATGGAAAATTACAGACATACATTAGATAAAAGAATTATAAAAATTAAGTTAAATTAAATCAGGCTCAATTATTTCCATCCATACATCCATCCATCCATCAGATCCAATTTCTATATTGACTTGCCCTATGCAGGGTTGCAGGGTCCAGAGCCAATCCCAGGAGCTACTAACCCAAAGGTGCAAAAATGTATCTTCTGAATAAGTTCTTTCAGGCACACTGGCCACAGTAAGAAGCGGCTTTATCACTAACCTTCCAGGCAGCACACGTTTTCATGCAGAAATCAGAGCAGCTAGACTGCCTCAGTACCAGGATCTCTCTGATGTCAAATTTGGCACAATCTGACCCGGTTTTACTATAACTGACGTTGAAGGCCTATCTCTCTCTGGACTTCATTAACCGCAATTACCGCATAAAAGGGAATTTGGCCTACATCATGATGAAGACAGGACTAGAAGGAAAATATGTCATTCCCCGATTTTGTTATGGAAGCGTTGTTGTCAAGAGCAGGACATCAATATTGAGCAAAGCAAATTTTCTCAGTTTTGAGTGATCTTGACTGAACCCAAATCAGACAGACGCATGGACTTAACGCTCACTGTGAAAATGAAGGCTGATTGTCCATCATCCCACTGCCCAAACTCAGGCAATTGTGGCAACTGTTGACTTCATACTACATCAGTTAACATTAGCAGCAATGTGAAGGCCTTCAGATTTTCAGTCCTTTGTTGATCAGAGCCAGAGAATAGCTTCATAAAAAATTAACTATGGCAACAGCGGTATGCTTCCAAACACACTGGACCTTAGGGTGAAACTGGTCGAAGAGAACTGGAAAGAATTAGCCAGGGCAAATAATAATGTTGCCATGGAAACGCCTGCCCAAGAATAATGTGAACGAAAACAAGGTCTTTCAGCTAGGTGAAGATAAGTTGAATAAGCATGGGAGTAAACAGCATACTCAAAAACATCTTCTGTGGGTTTTGTATTAGTGTGAGGAGAACAGAGAGGACAAGAGTCTACATTTAGTGGCAGGAGCCAAGCTCCTTAACATATCTGGTTAACATATCTACCTGTAACCGTTCAAGAAGGCATCTCCACTGGAGACAGCAATGTCCCCCGTCAGCATCTTGAATGTGGTCGTTTTTCCAGCTCCATTTATACCCAACAAGCCGAAGCACTGTAGATAAAGGGGAAATAACACAGGACTATTTACAATGCAGCTGATTATGCAGATACACAGGCGGAGAGACACAGATAAATAGGGGCGACTGTAGCATTCTGGCTGAGTTCCTCTGCGATTCACAACCACATCATCCAGTTTGCAGATGGATAGACAGTGATGCCTCTGATCAGCAAAAATGAGGAAAGTACATAAAGGCGAGAGTCATAGCGACCAGCAGTGTGTAGTGCGGATGACAACCAGGCCCTGAATGTGGAGAAGGTCAAGGAGATCCTAACAGACTTCAGGGAGTCTTGTATGGTAGACTCCGCTTACCAATGGCTACAATGTGGAAGTGATGATATGTGTACCTCAAGTTCCTTGGAGTGCACATATCAGATTACCTGACCTGGATCAGCAACACCATCTTCCAGACCAAGACACAGCAATGCCTACACTTCCACTGAGAAGAGCAACCGCCCCCCCACACACATCTTTCTACAGAGGAACCACAGAGAGCTTCCTAAGCTGTGTGCTACTGTCTGATACAGGAACTACAAAGCCTCAGAGTCCCTCCAATGATTAGTGAGGACAGTAAAAAACCATAGGAACATATCTACCTACCCTTATGGACATTTCCAACAGCAGCTGCAGCCCTCTCCCTCACATTTGATCCCTCACACCCGTCATATAGCCCGGTCTTGCTTTTCCATCTGGAAAAAGGCTCCAGAGAACTTGGCACCCCACCAACGGGCTCTCCAATCATTTTTCCCCCCAGTCTGTGTCCAAAATCGCGTACTTATGCAGCACCTATTGAATTTCTTCAAAAGCTTATTACTCGGCTGTTAATGTAGTTGGTGCTGCATGTATGCATGGGAACAGTATGGCGTATTGCAGGTGCCCTCCTGCATATGACCATATCTGTATGTTATCCAATGATGTAGCTTGATCCCCGTGAAAGGTAAAAATGCACATAAATTGTAACACTTCACTCTACTGTAAGTCACTTTGGAGAAAAGTATCAAATTTAATATACAGTAAATAATAACTATCAACCATAAATACATATTCTCGCCAACTTATGTAAGTGGGCGCTGTTGGTACAGAGGAGACACTACCTGTGCCATTTCTGAGCAAGCGATGTTCATGCTGGTTGCAGCCCCGGTGGGCTAATGGCATAGCGTAACGTCCATCAGCTGGTACTTTGCCTACTGCCTCATCCATACTGAGGATTCAGACATACTGTTCACATACTACATACTATATTTCGGCTGCTACGCAGCAAACGAGTATGTGATTTCGGGTTCTCCCACCTGCCATATAAATGCTGGTGAAAGGCACAATTGCACTACAATGTTTCTGTTATCTGCACAGTCTATTGCCAACAACAATTCTCTTGCACAACTGTTTACTTGTTTTGTTTGCAGTATGTCATTGTTGTGTAATGTTTTTATTTTATTTCTTTTATTTACCTCTCCAAGTATTTATTGCTGAAATGCATCTTGCCCTTTAATCACAATTTGTGTGTGTGTGAATGTGTGAAATGACAATACCAACCCAGTTAAATGAGCAGTACATGCTGTAGTACCCTTGAGTACATGAATCACTTTAGTAAAAGTAAATTTGCACAAAAGGGTGAAATGTTGAGGAGATTCTGCTGATCTTTAAGCTTTCGTTGATAATACCAGCACTGGCACTTTTAACCAACATAAAAACTAATTTTCACGTTACCTTACCAGGTCTAGTTGTAACTGTGATTTCTTCATTTTAAGACAAGGAAGGTTCCACACATCACATGACATAGGGGTTTTTTGTTAAGTTTTGGAGGCTATGTTTGTCCAGCTGAACTTCAGCAATTGGATGAGGAAGGAGGTCTTATATAGTAGCTGGAACCACTGAGACTGATTGACATATCAGGTTTATAATAAGGTTAGGTGACGCCCGGAAGAGGTTAATACTCCATCGATGTACATGCCCTATTTCACACCAAACATGCAAAAACCTCTTAGGACTCCTGGAACATAAACAGTTAGAGATTTTCCATTATAAAACATATTTCAGATTGAATAAAAACAATACCCCACTGGTTCCAAGGGGATTTGAGCGTACGTGATACTGAGTAGCCCTTTGTTGCTTCCGCAGAACTTAAGAAGCAGCTCAGTATTCAGCAGGACCGGGAAGATGCTCGTGTCAGCTACCACAAAGTGCTCTTTGTTCTGGCCCCACATCTTTCAGAGTAAACTGCCGCACGCGATATGCATTTTTCAATGCTGTATTAAGAGCATGCCACTGCACCAGCCTAGCTGACATTTAAAGGTGTATCGCAGTGTTTCCCAATCCAGTCCTTGGAAAACCTGACAGTCCATGTTTTTGCTCCCTCCCAGGGAGCAAAAATGTGGACTGTCTGAGAGGGAGGAAAAAAGTGGACTGTTTGGGGGGCCCCGATGTCTGGTTTATGAAACACTAGCGTATCGCAAAGATCATCATTGAACATTACATAAAACAAAAGCGGTGCAGTACATGACACATTACAATGGTGTAAGAACAAACAGGGAGACTTATATATGATTATATTGCTATTATGTTTTGTTTTGCAAGCTTTTATGGAGGGTGGCCGCCGAAAATGCTCCATGCCGTATGTTAATGGGTTCTTGAGTAATGTAAAAGTGCTCAGAGTTAATTGACATGCCAATGCACGCCACGTTCGTCTACCCTGATCTCTAATGGACACTGAGGTGAAAAGCCAAAGCAGCACAATGGTAATTAGTCCGAGACTGACAACATAATTTAAATGACATTGGTGATATTTATTTAATTTCAAACGCCATATTTAAAATGTATTTGACCTAGGGAATAATGGTAACAGTCACCAAAAATATAAAAATAAGTATGAAAAATGTGTCGTTATGTAACCAAGCTGCATATTCATCCTGGTTCATACGGTGCGATAATCGGATAAATTGTATCAATTTGATTTCAAAGAATATTAGGAAACCGGTGTAGAACATGTGGAGGCAGATGTGCGAGGCTGGGTGCTTTTACATGGAATTAAATATCGTGTGACAGCACACACACACACACACAGCCACTGAATATTTAATTCGTTTCCATTCATCGATCTATTTTCGTTTGTTTACGTAGCGAGATTTAGATCACAGCAGCTCTCGCTCGACGGCAATAAGCATCCCACTAAATAATGTATGACAGACGCCGAAGAGCCGCGGCTCTGCTGCACATTATCCCACTGACATTTATATGAATGTGGCATAAACAGGAAAATGAAGATGCAAAGATAGGCCCCATATTCATGTCAACAATGGGGGGTCATGTTTAAGGCACAACTGATAAAAATGCCAAAAATATTTCCTTCCTGCAGTTTCATCTCACTTGATGTTTCCTCTTTCTTTTTTTTATTATTACTTTCCAAACGTGTGTCAGTCATAAAAATTACTTCTGCATCACCCAAGCATCCAGCATTATGACTAGATGTTACGCTGTCGCACATTTTATGAGTTACTCCTCTTCTGTAGAGGAATTGTGAGTGGATGTTCCTGTGCAGTTGAGTTCTGAGCAGATAACGGGGTATCGATGTGCTATGACATCCTTCCTATGCCTTGTCGAGGAGGAGCTCACTCACCTCTGCAGCAGGTACCCCCACGCATATCCCGTCCACAGCTGGCCTCTTCTTCCCCCGGTAGATCTGTAGGAATCAGAGGTCAGTGAGCCCGAGAGCTTGAAGGTGACTCCATCAAATACGTCATTTCACCAGCCTGGCCTTCTGGCTACAGGATGCATGCAGAGATGGACACATGTAACCAAGGAGAAAGAGCGCTGATTCCTTCAGGTATAGTGGGCCGTTCCTCTCCGGGCGACCTTCACCATTCATCATTGCCCAGATGACCACAGTTAGACCAGAATAATGTATTCAAATATCAGAGCTCCTCACAGAAGGGGACAGTTCAGGTCCAGAAAGTATAAATCCAGACCAAGATTTTGTTTCAACCAACCTGTTGAATACTCTGTGACTATGACTCTTCATACTTTACTGGTGGGTTGAAACAATACTGGATTTTTACTTTCTGGACCTGAACCATCCACTTCTGGCTACCGAGTCCTATTCATTTTTACTTTTCCTCATAAACCCATAAATCAGGGCTATTTAAATCACAATTCTCAAGAGCCGAGCCCTGCTGATTTTCCAGCCTCCCTTTACCTGTGAGCCAGGTGTGAAGCCTCCAGCCAATCAGATCAATAATTATTAAACAACTACCTGGAAGAACTGAAAACATGGCCTGGATTTGATTTAAATAAAGGCTCTACTTGCCTGGCCATTCAAGCACGCCGCCAAATTTTATTGATTTGATTACGAAACGGGACACGCCTGATACAAGGAATTATTAGACAAAAAGATAGAAATGAATGCTTCTCAAAGGTATGTATCCAAATATTAATTTTAAAAGCTCCCATACTTTGTCAGACATGGACTGAATGTTGACTCATTTGAAGAATAAATGTTGAAATAGTGTAAAGGTTAATGTGTAAGTTCTCTTTATCTAGACGCAATAGATCTGAATTTCTTGCACTGAAAAATTCAAGAAAATACAGCCTTCTTTATTGTCTTGTCCGTTCGAAGGTGTGATGTGGAGTCCTTGAAGGACACACGGTCTTACAGAAATCCAGCACTATTTCCCTAAACTACATTTTTCAACAATTTGCTGAGCATTTTCTTTGCAGAAGATAATTCCATGAAATCACCCGATACCTTGCTCAGGAAGAAGAAAAAAGAAAAACATGACACAGCCCGGTGATCAGCGCTGTGTATGCGTTTGTCAATGGTGTGGTGAAGGACGTCCGGTCGGAGCGCAACACCACTGCCGACCAGCTGCCGGCTCATTCTCCCCGGGCCTCAGGACGTGTGTAGTGAGGTGCCACAGCAGCCGACAGAGCAGCCTTGCTATGTATGGAGCAGTAAGAAGCTGATTGATTGTGTGAAGCATGGTCACATGATTTCAGACGTTTTTCCCCTGGCCCTTGCTGGTTTTTACTAAGAGGCAGCAGTATATGATTACTGTATATAAGCAGCACATGATCTAAGGCCTACTTCCTTCCCACTGTATAACCATTAATGTTCTTAGCTATAGTCAACGTATAACATTTTACAAAAGAATTGTTATAGGAAGAAGTTTTTGAAAAACTTGCAAAAGCAAGTGGGCATGCATTCTAACCTTTAAAAGTCCATGCTTTGGGAGGACGACTACTTGTATGACAGGTTAAAACATTTTTGTCACTAAAGCTGCTGGTTACATGTGTTGATTAAACAACCCTAGCTGGCAGGACAAAGTGGAGATGGGGGGGAGACATTTCTTACGTGTGATGACTGTGCCACAGCCAGCCAGTGGCTCCTGGTATGGCTGTTTCCCACTGATACTTTGCTGCTTTAATCTTTTTTACCCCCCAGTCCAGGAGGACAGTTTTTGAAATGTATTCACTTCCTTCACCGGATCTTTTCTGCCGTCATTTTGTGTGTGTTTGTTTCAGAAAGGCCATTTATTATTACAGTGCGGGGAACGTATTAGGCAGGGCTGCTAGGATAGAAGGCTGCATGTAGCTAAATGCATTTTCATGTTTCTATATTAAAATTTAATTGCGCTATGAATATTTTATATGTTCGCTATGTTAGATATATCTGTGTTATTGAAAATTCATATTATTGAAGGAGGGGGGGAGCAAATTCAAAAAACACACAGCTGTTATAGAAATGTGAAATTTGCCAGCTTATTTTTTTTTTAGAAAATATGCATGTTTTATGTCTTGTAAACATTGATAGTTTAATTAAATCTATAAATGAAGGGTCAATGCATAATGAGTTACAAATATTTCAGTTGTTGTAGTACTGTGCATTAGAGGTTTGCATGCTAGTGGTATCAAGCGCACTGAACTCCAACTGTGCGACCACAGCACACTCAGAACACGTCCCTTTGTGTTATTGGTTTTATTTAATGCAATAGGGACATCTTGTTCCCAGTTGGTTCTAATGTTCATAATCACGTTTTGGGAGTATCTACATACATTTGTTCACATTTTTTAAAATTAATTTTTTATTTGTCCAAAGCGATGTACATGCAACGTTAATAGCATCTGACCAACATGCATCCCTTCGAGGAGTCGACTAGGCAGAAGTGCAGGTCGGCTGCGTTTCCAGTGAAGATCCGGGTGCGAGTATATGCAGTATTGGGGCAGGAGCTACACAGCTACTTCTAACAAAGCAAGAACCCAATAAGTCTACTACTCAGTGACCAGAAAGTGCAACATTAAGTACATTCATATAACATAGTAGGCTAGTAGAGGTATTCCTGGAGCGGATAACCTAGTCTCTATTGGGTCACATCTTTCAAGAATGGATCCCCATGAGAAGCTCCCTGTCCTTCTGCTCCCAGGAGACAGGTTTGCATGACACTCCCCGAATCCTCACATCCCTGCTGCGGAATGCTCAGCTAAAAGGCACCAGGAATGCCACTGCTCCTAAGCTGTCACGGCGCCCCTCTCTTCCCACCGAGCTCGGTCGTAACGCTGGATCGCAGCTGTGCCCTGGAGATAGCATGCGTATATTTACATGATAAAACGACTGCAGGAAGACCGTCAACACAAGCTTGTCACACATGGGACGCGCGCCCTGTGCACCGGCTCTTTCCGTGTTCATTTCTTGTGTCTGTTGGGGGTGTACAAGCAGGGGGGGTTTCACAATGAGCGAGGGAGGAACTGGGGAGACTCTACATTCTGCGCTCCCATCTTCTCCGTGTTTAATGTCTGACCGCTTTCATCCGCAGTCTGGGCGAACTCATTCTGGACGTCGCGCCCGAGCCTGAATTTCAGGACGAGCCTTTCCGGGAAACGGCAGACGCGCTTCACATCGCGACGCAGCAAAAACAAAACGACTCCACTTAGACAAACAAATGGGCCGAAAACCTGGGACATGCCGTTCCCGAAATAGCTCCCAAACTGGGAAAAGGATCAGCAACTTAGAGACAAGAAGCACCGAGAAAAAAAAAAGAAACTCCAAGATCTTAAAGCAGGATTAACTTCTTTCCCATTTTCCAACTTGAAGTCAGACAATTATTCTATATCAAATCAATTATCTTGATTTAAAATTATTCATGCAATTTCTGAAATACTTCAGATGTTTAAAAATATCCATATCCTTCGGAAGCCGTACAAATGAGGTTACTTTATAGCGGCGGGCACCCAGTTGGGGGGGGGGGGGGGGGGGGGGCGGGGGGGGGGG
>JAODKN010000016.1:10809473-10826135 GCA_026774425.1 Petrocephalus zakoni | reverse complement strand
AACGCATAGTTAATGGTTAATTAATGCATTTACTAAGCATGTATTACTGCATTATTTGTGGCCCCTCAAGTAAAGTTACCAATTGAAGAGTCACAAGTAACTTAGTAACTCAGTTACTACTCAAGTACAGATCATGAACAAATATAGTAACTGCATGAAATACATGAACTGTTACAATTGATTAATGATTAATGGACATGGGATCAGTACTTAAGTAACAGTTTCTGGTTAATTAATACATTACGTAAGAGTGCACTGCTACATTATTTATGTCCCCTCAAGTAAAATTTGGCTAGTATATTAACAGTCGAGGAGCAGACCATAAAATAATGTGTCACCCTACATTTCTTACTGTACTGGTTAATTAGTAGCAAAATTCTGAAAATATTTACAAGACTCATAATGCAGCAACAAAGCGAACTTACTAAAAATGTGTGACACAGGCCCATTTTTGTGACAGGGAATGAGATTTTCACATTCACATGTTATCTGATTGTGCTTTTCCATCAAGTAAAATCCTTCTGTGTATGTGTGTATATATATATATATATATATATATATATAAATGATTCTATAGCTATGAATTCAGTTTGCTGCTGGGTTGCGGAGACGTGACCGGTGCAGTACATTTTATCCTCCTCATCAGGAGCTCCTGGAAGATGCCCAGCAGTGTGTTGGCTGTACTTACACAGGCTGAGTATATATTCCAAAGACATAATGCGAGTTTTCCCATCATAAAAATGAACGCAGTTTTAAATGCCTTGTTTATATTCAGATTGCGAGAGGTGTTTCGAATGAGTGCTGTACACATTTCATCGTGCTGCATTCCCGCTCGTCCGCTCTAAAACCAAATTAATTTTAGAAGCATCGCCAGGCATTTCAGGCCAGTGAATAATTACATGTGGCAAACATGGATGTGAATCGATTCAATGACCTACACCCATGACAGGCGGAAGACGCTCAGATCTTAAGGCAAACATGCTGGATAAATAAGATTCTACTTAAAGATCCGGTCCCTGAACACTGTTTTCATTTCCCTAGGCACAGTAGCTTCACTGTGCACCAATGCTCCTGGAGGTGAATAATGCTGCTTGCTCAGTCCTGCTCCCTCTGCAGCCCCAGTCGCTAATGTAACACGACTGTGCTCAAATTCAGTTTGCCCAGGGACAGACCCCAAGTTCCCATAATGCTCAGCATTAAAGAAGACCCCTATGTCCCCTGTGAAATGTGACAATGTCCCGTCGGCCACCTACCCATAGAGGGCGAGCAGGAGCACGAGGGCGGGAAGGTTCGCTGGGGAGACGTAGGCTTTTTGTTGGAAGCATAAGAAGATGACGATCACTATCAGACACGGGACGATGTAGTTACACTGGAAGACAACACAATAAAGTCAGAGGTCAGAACAGGTCAAGTCTGTGTGATCCTGCCAAAGGAGGCTCTACAGAACTACAGAACGCCACCTTCCTCAGACCTACTGGGAGATCTTAATCGCAAGCCATTCAATCAGCTTCTCCAGAGGACTTCAAAAGGTCACTCTCAGGGCAAACAAGGGGCTGCTTTTCAAAGCCAAAGACTCACGTCTTGAACAGGATTGAAGGACAAGTTCGCATGTGGCAATCATTTGATTGCCCTCAAAAAGGGAAAATGTGATTTTCTAGAACTAATAAAAATAATTTACTCACAATATACATTCACTGGCCACTTAATATTTTTTATTATAGTTAAACTTCATGCCCATATATATCTATATATTGCTATACATTATATATATATATATATATATATATAGAATCTTCCTGCCTTTTCTTCAGCATCCAGAATTGTGTATATGTATATATACACAATTCTGGATGCTGAAGAAAAGACAGGACGATTCTAAATAGATTCCACAGTAGATGACTCAATTAAGCCTTCAGTGCGACACTATATATTGGCATCGGGGCCTTACATGCAGAACATTAAGGAAGGTAGCTGCCTCACTCAGCTAAATAAATGAACACAGGAGATCTATCACACTCTGGCCAATAAAGCTGGAGAAGCCCACTGCAAATGCAGCAGAAAGTGCAGGAAGACATTTTGGGAGTCTTACAGCTAACGGAGCACTAAGACCAAGTCACAAGCTGCACAGCAGAAAATCGAGAAGATTAAAGAGGCTTCGAACTATTAAAATGAACAGGATGACAGCAGGCAGCACCCAGCTCTGGCCATTCGACAGACTGTATAACAGCAGTTTGGTCAGACTGTCTGCAGCTCTCCGCCGTTTACTGTGAGATGAAATGTGGCTGCTGTCCGTGTCTCTTCCGGTGCCTGTTTACTGCGGGTATACAGGAGAACAGGCTGCCAGAATAATGGTCCTTTTCAGCACCACTCGATTCAGCTAAGCATATTGAGTCTGATGAAATAAGACCCGCTCAGGACATTGTTGGTTTAGAAGGGCCTTGTGACCTTCCAGGCCTTGGACTTGGACAAATTTATTTTCTTTAACAGTGGGAATATTTGAACAGCCAGAACTAATATTTTAGCTGGGCCGTCCTTAATGATATGAATAATAAACAATTCATAAAAAAAAAAGAAAACGATCTAGTCCAGTACATCCTGCTGATGATGCTGACTGGGAAGGTAGTGAGGTGGAGAGTCTTACCATGTCCCAGGCGAAGCTGGCGACCCAGTAGACCACTGGGTTGATTCCGCTGACGAACTGGAGGTGCTTCGCCTTGCTGACACGCTCCTGGATGAGGAACAGCACGAAACTGGCCGGGATGAAGGACATGGCGAAGATCACGCAGATAGACACCACCACATCGGTGGAGGTCGTTGCACTGCAGGAGGTGACAAGGTCTCTAGGTCAATCTCACTCTGTTATGTTGCAGTTGCCTCTAACATGGCAAGGAGCAAAAAAAGGACCACTGTGAGGTGAGGAAGAGGTGAAATAAAATGAAATAATACTTCATGCACCATTTGTACAAATGAAATTAAATAGGAATTCTTTAGTTTCCTCAAATTCCATCCTGTTGACCTTTGAGACAAATATATAGAGGTGAGAGGGACACTTGGGGTCTGAGCACAGAATCAGTCATTTATCCAGTACTCCTGGAGAATTTTGGGGCGGGCTTATAGACCTTACTCAAGATGCCACTTTTCTTGCAAGCACTGGATTCAAATCAGTAGCCAGGATTGAACAAGAGGCAGTTCAATCCAGTTCAGTCGGTTATTATGCACTCGATCTTGTGTTGAACAGAATAGTGGTCAGCAGACCTCAGCGGCGAAGTGCTCTGGTAGGTAAGACAAAGACCATCTGGGTGATCAACACCACGGGGGTGCAAGAAAAATGGCCAAGCAGCTCTTTAAAAGAACCAGCACTCAGTCATCCTACAAACTACAGAATAAAGGCACAAGACCTAGCAGAAGGCCTCCTCTGTGTTGATCCGATACAAACTCTACAGCCAATACCGGTGTTCAGGTATTCCAACTTCAGCCTTTTGTCAGAATTATGGAGCTGGAAGTGGACTCTTCTGCTAAAAGTCACTTTAAGGATTGATGTGGTCGAGTTTGAGAGCAGCTACTAGCCCATGGAGAGTGAATAATGAGTTCTGATGTGGAGGGAGAGGCTCAGCTGTGTACAATTAAAATTCATTGGCTTCCCACAACTTCTACTGCATTCCACCAATGGTACTTCCAGCAAGATGCCCACTGGCAGTCCTGAAGTAAATGCCAAATCACATCAGCGTCTTCAAACCGCAATATTTTTAATAATGTGCCTTCTCAAAAAGTCTGACACATTGATTAATTGATTACATCTAACAACAATTAAAATTATAACCAAAATGTACAATTGGTTACAATTTTTCAAGGACTAGACCTACATTTTCCTTAAACAATTATCTGTTACAGGGTCACCCTGGGCAGGATGCTAATCCATCACTGTGCACACTCAGACACACAGATACCATTAGAGATAGCATTTCACCCAACGTCATGTCTTAGGATGAGAGCAAACTAGTGTACCTGAAGGAAAGTCAAGCAAACTCAACTTGCAACCATACATGGAGCATCAGGTGCCTGTTTTACGTCATCTTCTATTGCCGAAGACCAGCTCCAATACTAAGAACAGGAGTACAGGGGGAGGTAAAAATCCCCGGATGTCGTTGTTGCCCCGCCCCACATATCAAGGATACATCGGTTGCATCCTCGCCAAACGAGACTAATCCCATGATTCATTGTGCCCCAAGTTTGTTCTTGGAAAATAATTTAGCAAGACTATTCTTGCCCAGACCACAAGTACAGTCTTTGGCGTCTTGGTATTGAGATTCACCCAGTAAGTCATTATCCCGTCATCTATAAGGATTAGCAAAATTGAATCCCCTTATCGATCAACAACCATTTATCAAACCTAACAGGTCCTCATACTGCACTGGTGTCATCAATTGTCTTCTCCAGAAAGTCAACGCAACACTGAAGTAGTCTAATGTAACGACAGCTATTCCACTTGGAGAATGCGTACACTGAGCGCATCAACAGAGAAATGAAGCCTCAGCGTCGCACTGCTGCGATTCAAAGCGCCCGGTGCTCCCTCTCCAGACGGCTGCCGAGCTAATTAACATATTAAATAAGTCACCAACATGGACCTGGCACTGTGTTCACCCGCTCAGTCTGGATGCAATTAGGCCATATCAATATGAAATCAGTACCGCGGCATGTAGAACCAGATTCCAGCAGGTTTGTTTAAACAGGCTCACCGTGACGAATGCATGCCTGCACAACTAAATAACTGGCACGATAACCTTGAAAGTAGGGGATCAGAAAATGACTGTGAAGAGCTTAATGACAGTACACCCCGCCCCCCAACCCACGTCGTCAAAGTAATATTACTCGTGATGAACTCAGAACAACAGTCAAGTGCTTAACATACCAATTCATTCCTCGATCCTCAGCAGAAACTGTAAACTCTATAAGAAATTTTCAGTGCTAGAGAATTTTAAGGCGGCTGAAAGATATTTCGACAGAGACTAAAAAAAAAACACCCATGGCTTCTCTGGCCTGGAGAACAGGTTTATCCCAAGTAAAGCTGAGCTCTCAAACCTCACTGGTGCAGCAGTGTATGCCCTGGACACCAGAAGATGTGTATTTGGCAATATTGTAAAGCAGGCATTCGATTTACAAAAGTCTTGAAGGCCACTAGCATGTGTGTAGAGTCCATCTGGGGCCCGGGAACACGTAGGAGACATATATGTCTCTCTCAGCTTCAGCATATTAGCTCCATGAGGGAGACCACATATTAGGAAGGAAGCAGACTCTCCTAGGAGACATAGAGCTGGGGTAGCAAGAGCCTGAGATAACGGATCGGGCCTCCTCTCCTGTGGGGTCTCTCACCACCTCCTGCTGCTCGTCACCCCAGGCTGGGGGGCTCTACATTAATCCAGAGATCATGAGTAATAAATTGCGATGAACCTGCAGGCTCAAACGAGGAGGGGGGGGGGTGTCTGGCAGCATTAATTATCCACAAGTCCTCTGCCGCGTCTCTGAGTCATCGCTGTCAATCTCTCTGGAACACGGGAGGAACACGTCTCCTAAAGCGGGAAATGAGCCGCCCCGACACGGCGTGCTCCGTGTCGTGCCAAAGGAGACATCCTGATGGCACCGAGACTCAAGACCGGCCCCCAGTGCCAATCCGGGGGTGTCACAGGAAGCCACACGGAGAGCCAGGCGGTGCTGAGCAGATCAGCACGTCTCACACAAACACACACACTCGCACGAGAGCACCTACACCTAAAGTGCATGTGCAACACATGTAAAACCCTGCCAGTTCCGTAGAATTTAAACGTCTTGTTGGTCATAAATTAAGAGCAATTTAGCTTTTCTGAGGAATCTTAAGAGAACTGCAAATCAAAATATTGGAAAAAGCCTAAAGAACTAAAAGATATTTTTAAACAAATCAATAAAAACACAAATAATATAAATATTTAATAAATGCTAATTAAAATAAATCTCACATTTTTCATCCCATTCTCCCTTCACCCCCCTGATAGTAAGGCTCTTTTATCCATCTCCACTCCTCTCCCTCTCCCCTTTCTTCTGCTCCCTGTATATCCCAAACCACTTTCCCTCTCCCAGTCTCTCTCCTCTCATTCCCACTCTCCATGCCCACTTACATAGCAACAAAGGAGAGCTGCTCCTTGGTCAAGTTGAGGGGGTGGTTGAAGACTGCAATCCCATAGTCCCTGGGGTTCTGCAACTTCAGATCCAGGTTGCCCCGCAGGATGCCATTGTTGACCACGTTGATGAAAGAAACCATGGAATGCCAGGCCTGGTTGTAGAACCACACCTGAAAAACAGGAACGGTACATGCCGGCAATCTTGATTCGCGAACAGGGTCTCAAAAGGCTGGTAAATCAAAAGCTCCCTCCTAGGACAGGAACCCTTGCAGCCTTAAAAATGGAGCAAACTGTTCCCAGTGTATTTAAAAAGCAGATCAAGCCCCTTACAGTTCCCTTATGATTAAGGTATGGAACCTTTCCAAGTGTCCAGGCTTCCGGATGTTCCTGGAACATTATCCCACTTCTACAACTACTACTGCAACGTTAAATGGATGTTCAGGTGATAATGTTAACGTGCTAACATTGACACGGCCTTTGTTACAAAGTAAAAGACGGAAATAACGTTCTGTTAACGTTGCGATAAGAACGTTCTCTGCCAACTTTGAGAAGTTGGCTAAAGTTCTGGGAATGTTCCCCGTTACTACAGTATGAAATCTTATATGTGGTGCAGGAGAACCCCCTCAGAAAATGACCGTCATAACGCCCCCTTCAACCCAGTCACAGAAGCAGAGACGCCCATGTGACATGGCTGGGAGCCTACATGCTCTAATGACAAGTGCAGTAGAGTGTTTGTGGGCTTTCTCCACACCAATATCCACATCTTGCATTGTGTAAGCTTGGAGAAGAAAAAAAAAAACTATTTCAGCACACTAACAGAGGAAAGCACTGTTTGAAGCATGTGTTAATAAGCATTAGATAATGAGGAATGTGGCATGCCTGAACGGCAGGATGAGAGGTGCTAGAATTGTGCGTAATATCACTGCCAAAGCAAGTCCTTGGCTGGAACATTTTAAGGCCACTGAAATGCATGTTTGCCCCTGTGCGGGCCTGGTTTTCCTTGATACCTTGACATTATCCTTTGTCCCAAGCTGTATCAAGAAGGTTCTTGCCTTCTGAAGAATGTGATCAATTTCATTTCCCTAGGAAGAGATGAAAAGCAACAAATTTTTAATTGGTCACACTTGGAAAAACACGTCTCTTTCCTGAAATACAAAACGCGCAGAAATGAGAGGTTAATCTCCGAGCTGTCACTGCATAGCGTGACACTGTGTACATAGAATAGTGTGCTGGTTCTGGGTACGAGCTCAGGAGAAAAACAGAATGAATACAAAAAAGGGGAAAAAAAAAAAATTCAGCAGAGGCCTGTTTGGCTAAGACTCTGAACACATGACGCTGTCACCATCCAAATGAACTTAGCTTTGCACAAAATGCGATAAACCCCCCGCGAGGCCAATTAATCTTTTTTGTTGTATACTAGTTATCTGTCAAATTACTGAGAAAACCAGCCATTACACTAGGACCAGGGAAAGTCCCAAACATACATTTACACCCAAGGCCATGATAGAGAAGTGATTGATAGTCATTTATGAATATTATTTGTGGAGGTGACTGTTAAGGCACAATAAATCATGGGCTGTAGGGTAATGGGTACCCAGCTGTGTGGAAAGGGCCACGGGGCAGGGGCCTGTAACCGGCATAACCTTAAGGAACAAGCAACAGGAAGACGCCGGTTTAGTCTGCAGTATATTATACCAACTTCCACCATATTTCAAGCATTTGATTTACGATTTGCAGTGTGAATGGAAAGACACTTAAACATCTATAGATTTTAGCATACAAACAGTGCTATTGCATCAGGACAACAAGGAGTCGGTTTGAGTTATTGTGGTTAGCAGTGCACTTCCCAGGCCTGTACATGTGGACAGTTAAAGAGCATAAATGCCTGCCACCTTCTTGAAATGCACCATGCGTGACTTTAGTTCCCTGTGTCAGGTAAAAGCAAACAGTCTAGTACCATCATAGACCACCTAAGGTTAATAATAAGCTCTTTCTATGCATCATGTGCTTTAGACACAAAAGGCCTGGTGAGGCTGCCATCTCTGTACCGGAATTACCTGTTACCGCACATTTATGTATACGTTCGACATGCTTTTAGGGGAAGAAAAAAAATATAGAGGGCATTTACAGAATCTAATCCATTCCCTGAAGTATTCTCCCTCCTCAAGGACAAGGCCAAATGACCTGGGAACAAGGAAGAGGGAGCGATGCAGTGCCACTGAAAATCGATAAGCACCTGGGACCTGCTGGCTGTCGACAGAACACTTTAAGCGAGGGTTATTTTGTACAAAAAAACATGCTTTTTTTTCCCTGTGTAATCTTTAATGTTAGGCTGAGTGACTTCAGACAACTTAAACTGTCTACAATGGCTTCTCAGTTTTTTCTTAAAGGCCCCAAAGGGAACCAGTCTTGCAATGTTCGGGAAAAGTGCACTTTCTTCCCTAATTTATTTTTACCATGTATAAATCGGATCGTTGGAAGGCTTTCTCTTGTGTAGGGGGAGTCTGTATAAGTAGAGGGTCAACTTGATACATTAAACTGTAAACTGTGTTAGGCACCACAGGAATAAAAACTAAATTTTAGTACAGCCAAAAATAAGACTGAAAATGATTTATAATAAAAACAGGCTCAATTCATATTGACATAACGCAAGACACATTATTTTGACAAGTGAAGATTTGACACACAGACCATAGAGCCTCCAAAAAACATCGATTGGATTCCGAACCGTGGTGGGCGGGCGGGCGGAGACAGCGCTAGCTCGACGGCTTTGGATCTTCCCATTGGTGCAGGCATTTCTACGGCGCTCCATTCATGACATAACGATAAAGATAATGTATATTGATAATGTATATCGTGGCCACCTGTTAAATAGTTGATAAAATGTAACTACAATTTAACTAAAACGAGGGAATGATTAGTACACCATGCCTGCAATCGAATACATCACGGGAAACAACTTAACAAAACGTGGCCAAAAGTTAACTAAAACGCGAGAACGAATTAATAAAATGCGGCCACAAGTTAACTACAATGAGGGAATGAATGAATAAAGCTTAGCCATGGTACCGTACATGCAATTTTTATCGTTATGTCATGAGCAGGGTGCTGCACATTTCTCTGTCCTGCTCATTCTTACACATTCAAATATGGCTCTGAAGGGGATGAGGAAAAGCATCTAATCAGCAGTTAAATACATGCCCCTCCTCCAAGATCCATTGCAAATGATCTCTTCTGAGGATATCCCAAAAAAGATGGGTCTCTTTGAAAACACGAGCAAGCCGGAGAGAAACACTAAAACTCTTAGTTTTTAGTACTACATCAGTGGTGACTAAAGTACATCTGAGCACAACTTTTGAGACAATGTGTCCATGGTACATGTGGGGTGGAGTTATTTATGTACCCTGTTGCCAGAAGCCCACATCTCAGATGCATTAAAGTATATAGATAGCATGACTGTCCTGCAGTGATTCTTATGTAAACCCAACAGAAGCACATGGCAGCACCATAAAAGCAGTCAGGAGCAGTTTTGCTTTTCTGGAGAATGACACCCCATAAACCCCCAGATCCTTACCTGAGACTGGAGATTAAAAATACTGGCCAACTGTCTGAGGGCGGAGCCGATCTCTGTCTCATTCATCTGGACCTGCGAGTTGACACCACCGACCGAAATTCCCCCATACCTTGGAAGTGACAAATGACAAAGTAAGCAAGTATAATACTCAGGTAAATAATACTCACATACAGCAGAGAGCAAAGTGGGAGCTGGACTCATAAATAAACTGTCAATCTACTTCTTTAACAAAGATCCAAAATTAGAATTACAGATACATTAAATTAAATTAAAATTACAGCAATTACAAATTACAATTTGAGGATTAAATCAAGCAACATTTTAAGATAATTAAGTTAAATTTTTTTAATTAAGTTTTTCAAAAGTTACATACAAGTGAGATAATATAAATAAAAAATATAAATAAGATGAAAAATATAGCAATTCCCTGCAAAATTGTGGTGCATACAGAAGCAGCCTTTCATTTGCAACATCAAAGTACCTTATTTTGCCAGATTTCTCATAGGTCTTCAGCAGAAAGTCAGTCATGTTCATCCCGGTCAAGTTCTGAAGGGTATCAGTAGTGTTCTGTAGCCTCTGGTGGAAAACGGGGTTGAGGGGAGACATCAGGAATGCAAAGAACCAGGCCTTAGACCCACAAAATACATCAAAAAGTGACTGAGAACATGCAAAGTCATTTCCTGCAAACTTGTACGTTTTTTAAAAACCAAAAACCTCACCTATTTTGTCGAAAACGATTAACTGAGGACTGCTAATTTAGAAGTCAGAAACGAAGGGCGGGAGGAGTAACTCAGACTCGGACGGCGTTCTGAGAAGATCACCACTCTGCATGCTTTGCGCGTCCATGCCACAAATAAGATATTAAAGATGTTTTATCCCTCAAATCCCTCGGCAAACATCACGTACGGCCCCCGTTCATATTCATTCATCAAAAGCATGCTCCACACATGACACAAGCTGTAACATTCCAGATGCGACTATCGGTGATGCCTACACGCATTAACAGTAGCCACGATGGATACACACGACCTTGGAACACAACAGATATCTGGGTGTAATTGTCAATTAGAAATGCCTGTGTTTAGAGCTTCATTTCCAGCAGCTGAAGGCGGCAGTGTCAGAGACCTTTAATTAGGGCTGCCCAGCATAAATAGACACCTTCCAACACATAATTAGGGAATATGGCGCAGTTGTGGCCATCCTCTGCAAACACGACACCCCATTGAGGCTCATTCTGAAGATTCTCACTGACGACGATTAGAATTCTTTCCAGCAGGCTTAATGAAAGCTATTTATTAGGGGCCGGAGCCCGGCCAATCTGAGCCATCACTCTGTCAGCCTCAGTCTCCTCCAGGATTATTGCAGTAGCTATAAGCAAATATAGCAGGCTGGGAAAAATGTTTGGAGAGTGCCCACTGCTGATTAACTGTGTTTGAACGTTGTGCTATTTGTCATCCTGTAATGAAATGGATATATGCAAACCAAGAATGTGGTAATTAATTCCCCTTTTCAGAGTGAAGAATCCAGTAACTTCTTTTGTGATCAAACAAATGTCAGGAATACATATTCAAGATTTAATTTGTTTACACAGCCCGGAGACACACCAAAGGCCCTCGCTTGGCAAATGGCAAAAACCATTCCAAGAATTTCATCATCGGGGTTACTTGGCTTCGTGACGGTGGGTCAGTGGCTAGCCAGTCCAGAACCAGAATCCATCTGTGGTTTGTGAACCTCACCAGCCACAGAAGGGATTTCTTTCCCTTGCATAATTAGCATTGCTCTGCATTAAGAAGCAGCATGTGTTTAATTACTTTGGCCGCCTCCCACATTATTCCAATTAGTTACGTACACAGGATCTCCATGGTGGAAAAAAAAAAAAATTCTACCACATTTGTAATAGTGCAGCTTCCTCATGGGTTTGCTTGTGGGTCTTTATAAATCTATAAATCCTTCCAAGGGCATCAGAGAGGGAAAAAGGGCATGGGAAGAAGAGGAGGAAAAGGCAAGAAAAAGCAGGAATGAAGAGCAAATGTTCATAACACCAGTGTTTCCCAACCCAGTCCTTGGGGACCCCCGGATAGTCCACATTTTTGTTCCCTCCCAGCTCCCTGCCAGACAGTCCACGTTTTTGCTCCCTCCCAGATCCCTACCAGACAGTCCATGTTTTTGCTCCCTCCCAGCTCTCTACCAGACAGTCCATGTTTTTGCTCCCTCCCACACAGTCCACATTTTTGCTCCCTCCCAGCTACCTGCCAGACAGTCCATGTTTTTGCTCCCTCCCAGCTCCATGCCACACAGTCCATGTTTTTGCTCCCTACTAGACAGACCATGTTTTTGCTCCCTCCCAGCTCTCTACCAGACAGTCCACGTTTTTGCTCCCTCCCAGCTCTCTACCAGACAGTCCACGTTTTTGCTCCCTCCCAGACAGTTGAGGAAGCAAAAAATGTGGACTCTCTGGGAGTCCCTGAGGATCAGGTTGGGAAACTGCTTTACATTATAACAGATCCTTTTTCATGTGTGTTGGTACACTAAGCAAAACAGAAAGAAAGCAATACCTGAGCAAATATCCTGTAAAGGTATTATCACAGAAAGGAAGATCATCAAACTGTGTTTAGATGACATTGTTTTGGAATCTGGTACCAACCTGGTCTTATATGGCTATGTCGTATGTATCTGCTAGCAGAAAGTCTGCAGGAGCCTGTAATAAGACTACGAAACTATGTTTCTCTCCCTGTCATGTTCAGTGCCATCCAAAGAAGTACATCAGACAGGTGCTTGTGCGAGGGGCTGGATGCTTGTGATCCTGTGTGCTTTGTATACGCGCTCACACTGCTGTGAGAAGGTACTGGAGCTGGCTCCTCTAGTTAACATTAGGTTGTGTAGGAACGCTGTCTCTTTCAATGCAAGCCATTGGCAAGACCCAGATGCCAGAATTGCTGTCAGCCAAAGGCAAGGTCAACGTAAAGCCTCTCCGACAAATAATGCTTCATTGTTACTTAGCTGCTGGGCACAGCATGAGCTCAGGACAGATGTGGAGTCAAAGTCATACACAACAAACAACCCACCCAAGGATTTGCACTGTACTGTACCAACAGTTATGGCAACACCCCCGCTGAGTCAACAATACAGTCGCCCTTTAAATAGACAGATGTGGCATATACACAGTGATGCAGTGATGCATTTGCAGACATCGTTCTATACGTTGTTCTTATCACAGGAAATGAACATGGTCGAGTTCAATGAAAAGATGTAAGCAAATGACAGAGTGATTTGTCAGGGACAAAATCAGAAGATGTAAAAAGGCGTTACAGCAAACTGCCAGAGAGATCCAAGCCAACAAGCAAGCAGCCCAGGCCTCTCATCCATAACCCCCCCCTGCTCCTCTGTGCTTCATTCAGCTGGCCTCCAGTTTGCTGCCATGTAGTAAGAATTTCTATTAACTGACTTGGTCTTTACATTTATATACCAGGCTAACTGCATTTCATTACAGAAAAAGTTTAAAAATAATTAAAAGCTGGATTCTGGAAAACAGTTTGAAAGGGTACTTATTCATTGAATTCTTTGTGGTAATATAGAATATCAAATTATTGGCTGTTCAACTATTAAAACTAAAGTATATACTATTGACATGCCAAGGTTTCTTACAGCGATGGCCTACAGTGTCCCAATTCCTATTTCAGACAAGTCCTTTTATTGAAACCCAGCCTGGATGCAGAAACAAAAGCAATGGTACATTTCTTTGGAGGCTGCTAAGCGTTTATTCTGCATAGTGTTCTGACAGTATGTTTCCCCAGATATAAATATTGTATTGTATTTTATAGTCGGTCAGACAGAATCAGGGGTGCTGGGCAATGTGATTGGCCCAGACATGGTAGTCTACCCTTCAGTGACTGACAGTGAATTTCATTCCTACGCCCTGTTAATCTGCTAAGCTTCATGTATACGGCCATTGGGGTTAGCGGCAGGTGGCGAGCATTACTGCATTATCCCAATTTACACAGCGGGTACCAGACAAATTAGTGAACTCGGGACCTGGGGTGAAACGGGATCTGAAGATGTGACACGGCAGCTGTGGATCGCCACTGCTTTATCTGGCTGTCCGCGATCACACAAGCTGTAAGTCATATTCCATAAACTCTCTAGGATGGTCCATGAACTCACCTGTGCACAGGTGTCGCTATGAAACAAAGCATCCCATATGGTGCGAGGTGACCTGGCAAACACGCTATGATCTCTGTGCTCTGCTGCTAGACCAGGCTCACCACCGTGTACAAACTTCTGCCACAACCAAATCCCGGCCACAACCCATACAGCCAGTTTCGTGAGATAAAAAAGACGTTCGCCTAAAGAGAAAAATGCACGAAGACGTCATTCGTTAAACAGAGAGACACGCAGCTTTGACCTCCTCAAATTAAGCGGAGTAGTTATTCTGGATTCCAGTGAACTAGTTAGTGGCAGGGACCGTAAAAGATTTGAAGCATAATTGGACTGGTCTGGGTTAGGGGCCTAATATGATATGCTTTATGGGGCCCCAAATCTCATGCGGCACCCCAGCCCGCGATAATGAAGGCGGAGCAGAGCATCGATACAATGAACCAATTGCAACTTATGACTTTTCATGCCGGAAAATTACTGTGGTTTCATCGATTCTCATGTTGCTATGGCAACAGTCTGATTTAGATACTGTGGTGATGAAGTTACTGGATACTAAAAAAAAAAAAATCAGAACTACTTCCAGCTGAAGGACTGTTATAAATCACATAAAAACTGCACATTATATACATAGCACATTTCATATCTACCATACCGCCAACTTTGCAATATTAATTACACTGCAGCGATCAGCCAATCACTTTTCTCATTTTGCTTAATAAGAGCTACTCTTTAGAAGGCGTCTATTACCAGACATCGACGTTCGTGATCGCTGAATTCCTGTGAAACTTGTTCGTTCGATAAGACTGGCCTCGGAAGGCCAGCTCCAGCCGGGCAGATACGGGCAGTGATTTGAGGAAGAGAAGGCGGGGCTTTATTTTGGGATGGGAGCAGGGACGAGTTTAATAGAAACAGCAGGGAGAAGCCAAAAAGGAAGAGAAAATGGAGAGAAAAGGGGCGAGAGAGAAAGAAGCCTCAAGTCACGGAAAGGGTTACAGCAGCATACAAGCTCAGGATCAGGCTCTCCTGAAGAGAGACCACATCTCAGTCTGATATGAGGCTCGGTAATAAAGAACAGGTGATGGGAAAGATGATGCATTTCAGCAGACCATTTCAGCAGAGACGATGCATTTCAGCAGACCATTTCAGCAAACTGACGATGCATTTCACAGACCATTTCAGCAAACTGACAAAGCATTTCAGCAGACCATTTCAGCAAACTGACAAAGCATTTCAGCAGACCATTTCAGCAGACTGACGATGCATTTCAGCAGACCCAGAGATGTCCAGCCTCCGGCTTTTTCTATAGATCATTAAATTATGAACAGCAGGGGTATGGGTGCTCTGACAGATTCAGCATCTTCATACATACAATTGGGGGGAGGGGGTCACGTTGCTAACTGTCCCGTCTATAAGGGGACTGCTCTGTATTGCAAAATCCAGTATATCTGTATATGTACTTGTTTCGTACCACACCCACTGCAAAAAAAATTACTGTTGGGGGGCAGGGGTAGGAAATATGTACAGGTTTACAAATTTCGTCCTTAATTTTGTGATACAGGGCAATCCCCTTATAGATGGGACAGGTTATTCTTCAGGCTGAAAGTTGCAGGCGGGGGGGAGGGGTCCAAGGTAACATTTTGTCAAGGGACCCAAATTTCTAGCCACACCCCTAACTACAGGCAACTACTAGGGAAAATATTAAAAAGAAATAAATAAAAGACCTCCTTAAAAGATTGGATCACACATTGCTATTACTCTGACTTACTCTGAGAAGTCACATCATAAGATATCTCACATCCTTCAAGGCATTTAAAATAGATTCCACATAAAGATCATTTTTCAAAATGAATGCCTTCAACAGTCTTGATTATTTGATTGCTGTATACTTCAGCAAAAGGCTGAAGTGCATTTTTATTGCCTATTTTTGCAGTTGACTTACTACTTTTTCATTCTGTTAATTGCTAATGTTTAAGGAATCCATCTCTGCGATTTCTTATTTTTCCTTTTTGCAGGTTTAATTATTCAATCATATCTTTGTTCTACATAATTACCAAGCAATTTATTTGGAATCAAATCCTGTAGTCTTTCAATACATCTCCAGGTTTGGTATTTTAATTGGTAATATGCTCACACTTTTCAGTTTTTCATGGTTACAACATCCTGTCATTATTTAAGAATTATTTACATTTGTGAAGTTGTAAATGTCTCAGAAAGTAACTTATGGCCACCTCAATTAAAAACTTTCCGGTTTTGAGTTGTCGGCTATTTTACGGATCTACTAAAGATTTTTTTCTTTGATGTAGGATAACAGTGAGGCTGAAAGACGAGCCGAAGCCACACGCTGGTGTCCTCAGAGCGGGAGAGCAGAAGCTGGAAATAATCATCGCAGCCTGTATGCGCACACACACATACACACACACAGACACACACTCACACATACACACGGCCACGAAGCGTGCGCGGATTTGCATGTGTTTAGACTGACGCACCTATTGAGCTTGCAGGGGAAAAACATCATGGAATTACAGCGAGTTTGAGGAAACGTCCCTGTGGAGGTTCACACAAAGGCCCTTGGTGCGGCCCGCTGTTCCCCCGCAGGCTGACGGGGAAAACACACATTCTTTCCCGAGAATTCCTCTTTGGCATCAGAACAGGAAGTGGACAGGATTAAGAAGCATTCAGTCAAATGGGTCATTAATGGCTTACACTGACATCAGCACAGTGCACACGACAGACCGTCCTCGCATTGCCACACTGACATCAGCACAGTGCACACGACAG
>JAODKN010000016.1:10777482-10788976 GCA_026774425.1 Petrocephalus zakoni | reverse complement strand
CCCCCCCCCCCCCCCCCCCCCCCCCCGCCCCCCCCCCCCCCCCCCCCCGCCCCGCCCCCGCCCCCCGGCCCCCCCCCCCCCCCCCCCCCCCCCCCCCCCGCCTTAAGCCTTCAAATAAGACATTCAGTGCTGCAAAGGAGATGCTAATTCATTCCAGACAAGCCGCGCATACAGAGCTGGTGTGCATCCCAAATTTGGGCTTGAATGATGGAAGGGGGAACATTAATGGGTCACTGAATGAAAGGACAGACACCAGGGCCATCTAACAAGCACAGAGAACACTACTTAACGAGGGACCTGATGAAACACATTTGGTGTGAGAAACTGCATAAACCACTCTGCCTATTCAGATAGACAGATAGATACCACTGGTTTTGTAGACAATGCAAAGCAATCAAAAATAACAAAATGTTTGTGCAGAGCCCACAGGGGAGCTCTGATAAGACAAGCAAAGCCATCAGAGTTCAGACCCAATCTTCGTCATTTTAATTGCAATAATAAAGACACGATTTCCTCCTTGCTGCCTTTCGTTGTGAATATCTGTGCGGGTGCCCCTCCCACCTGCTGTTATTCCTGGAAGCTCACCTGTCAGTGCCAAAGCCCCCGACGTGCTTGTGCCCCCCCCGGCGCCGCTACCTGTGCCACGAGGCCCTTGCGACTCCGGCGGGCATGGTGGAAGCGTTTGATGAAGAGCGCCAGAAACTGCCTCCGTATCAGCTGCCCTCCGGTGACGGCGTAGGATCCCTTCCCGTCGGTGCTGGCCGCTCGCGTCGAGTCTGAAAGGCACGGAACGCAAGGCGGCGCCTCAGAAAACCACTTCCGGAAGGGTTTGCTTCTTTAATCCTCTTTTCCCCCCAGAACTGCCGTTAATAATGTAGTAGGAAGATGTCATATATTTATTAACAGATCAAAAGACCTTCTACTGGGCCTGACTCAAAGCACTACTACGAATCACCATGAAAAGTAAACCTTCTAGAAGGTTACAAAAATTGTGTAGAATATGTAAGATGGTGTGCCGGAGGTATCAGGAGTTTTAAGTTCACCGAAACACTGCCTAGACAGTAGCAACCCCTCCCCCTCTGATCGCGGGGGTTTATATTGAAGAACAAATCTGCAATTTGAAGTGCAATTTGAAGTTAGTGCTGGGTCCCGCCTCCCATGAGCGAGAACACATGCCTTTATCGATACCTAACATATCATGGCTACATCTGGATGAAACGGGGCCGCCCTCGTAGGACGACAAACAAAGAGGCGGCCGCCAAGGCCCTCCATGATCCACACGACACGACTCATTACCTTGTAAAAAGACCGACGGGGGCGATCGATAGCATCGCAGATGCGAGCGCCCCCCCGCACACGCCGGCGAGGCTCGGCGAGGGGCCTCTTTGACACTCGTACCTTCGACTCTGTTCACGAACTTCTCTTTCACCTCCGCGTCAGTGGCACAAGTGGCAGGAGGAAGAGATGCTGAGAAAAACAAATAAACCGCCAGCGTTTGCCACCAACGTAATTCACCGCAAACGTAATTCCATGAAAAAGCTATAGGGCTGCCGTGAATACCTTTTCCAGCAACAGTCTTTACTGACTCTCTGGCCTTGGCTATACTGTGACGTCTGGATTCCCTTGAACTTCTCTTCCAGTCCCTAACGAATGGGCCCTTTTTATCTGCAACAAAGGCAAAATCCATCTTACGGCGTCATTTAGGGATTATACAAACTGTATTTATAAAAATACATTTTTACCTGAACAGAACTGAAATATATACATACTAGTACATCTCCAAACTTTAAAGGAAAATGCTTTTTGCTAAAATATTTTGTGGTAGATGATGCCAAGCATCCTTAATGCAACTTTAAAACTGACAAAATTCTGCTGTAATGTCTTTGGGCCTGACCTTAGAGCTTAATTACCATACACACGCTCTCGCACGTGGTAGATCCCACGCGGCGCATCCAGCCACTTGCAGGCAGCTGACGTGCTTGCATTCGTATTCTCGACATGCAAACTAACAGGGCTGCTAACTCTGACATTTAGATAGCTATTTCTGCTTCATGAATAACCATAATCAACAAGCCGGACTCATTCGGAGACGTCGGAAGGCCGCGGCATTTTATTACCTGCTAACTCTACATCTACACCCGTTTCTTCAGCCACTTTTAGGAAAATCTGTGAAGGGATGAAATAAATAAGATGAATGGCAAATGGCAATGAATGGCAAAACCAAAGCACTAAGCCAAAAATATGTGCAAAAGGGAGCTAAATGGAGTAGGATCAACAACAGATGTTTTGGAAAACAGCAGTCTCTCATGGTGTTCCTCCTGTACATCTGCGTCAAGCTTGATTTCACCCTAGTGATATTGAACTATGAGAATTCTTTATACAAATAACATGTACCCCGCACTGAATGTATCTTTAACATTATAATACATGAATTACACACATTCCTCATTGATATACTAATATTTGAAAAGCTTACCATGGCAAGGATTTTATGTTTTTTTTATGGACAATATATTAGTCATTTCACAGATAATGACTAAATGGATTTTGCATACAAATAAAAAAAGATGGGTTTACTTTTCAGCTAACATTAAATTAAAAAATATATAATGAACTGTTGTGTATCCAGAAAGCCATTACCTTGGCAATGAGTGCAGCAGCATTTAATGACGCTGCAGAGAAACAGTCATGCACTTTCATATTTGAATGTCAAGCAATAAAAACACAAATCAATGAATTTGGGCTTCGTTACACACCCAATATGTCCTGAGCATTGTTTATATTGGCTGGCTAGAACTGTGTTGCCTAAGCACACATTACCTATCACCCCAGGAGAGCCCGTTACCTCCTCCAGTGTGGTGTCGGAGATCCCATAACTGGTCACACCAAGGGCAGACATCTCCAGGTCGAGCTCTTTGAGCAGTGGGGCGAAAGTGCCGTCTAGGGCGGCCGCGTAGGGCAAGATGTAGGTTACTTCCTGTCCGATGCACTCCAAGAGGACGGCCGCTGGGATGTGCTTCTGCAGTAGGAGGGTGATGGCCCTCACACCAGGCATCTCCCCTGGCAGGGGACCGGGTCCAGGGTGGGCATACGGAGGCAACATGAATTCTTCCACATCCCCACCAAGGAGAAAGATTGCAGCGAAACACACTTTGCTTCTGTGTCAATTTCCTCCTTAATCTATTCTTACTTCACTGGTACGAAACACATACTAACAAGGCTTACGGGGCAAAGGCGGCAAACTGAGTCCTTATAAATTAAAAAGACTAATTTGCATGACATTTACCGTGGTGGAGGGGATGTGGTAAAAGGGGGTTCTATCAGCTATCCAGTAAAGCGAACATTTCCATTGTTAGATTTCCACGCGACACCAAAGCGCTCGTGTTTGGACTGCGCCGAAACGTCAGCTGGGCAGCATGCAAACGAAGCCCCATTTCAGCCCGTGGCGGTTCCCTCACTCGACGAGACGGCGCAGGCAAAACACAGTATGTCCATTACAGGCTTCAGCGGGACACAATGCATACATTTGTCTACTAATCAAAACTCAATCTGTTCACCATAGGCCAGCTTGTAATGAACTGTGCCCAGCACTACTTTTTGGTGTCCTTTCTTAATATGTTTCAGTGGAGACATAACAATTACAGTGATTGATTGTAATAACTAGGCAGTCTGTCCAGCTCATGCTGGCTGGATCCCTTGAGATCAGTAAATAGATTTACCCTCATCTATACTCAGGCAACATTTCAGTTCTAATCTTTCTGGGCACTGTTCAGGAAAAGCATATCCCAGGCTATTGATTTTAGCCTTTCATAGATAATTACAGATGTTAAACCAGGCATGGACACTAACGTGCTCTGATGAAATTAGGCAACACGGGTGTGTGTGCTGTTGCCAGGATTCAGGGGAGGGCGATATGGAGCGCTCGGGAGGCCGAAAGGTCACCTCTCAAAGCGGGACAGCCCGTACCTGCAAGATAGTAGCTGTCTGACTCTCTACTCCCGATGCCTTCGTCTTCGCTGCTGCCCCGGGGTGGGTTGATCTTCTGTCAGGAAGATGGCAGGGGAAGCAATATCGGGACAGTCGAAAAAACAGATTACATGCAACTTGTCGTCATTTGCCTTTGTATTAGATTTCGGCTAAATATAATTATCTCCCCACTCTCGTGAGCTTGGTGGTCGAATGGCAGGACAGAGATGAATGAGGGTGATTGTTCAGCCCGATTTATCCAAACGTGACAGACAGGTTGATTAAAGTGCCCGAAAAAAAAATAAAAATAAAAAATGTATAAAATTGAATCAGACATCACTTTCCGTCCATAATGAGTGGTTCCTCGTCACGAAGGGATATCGGATCCTTCAGCCCCTTTTAAATTTTTATGACTAATCACTTAGAAATTTGTTTTAAGAAGGACGTTTTTTTGTTGCTACCAGTTTCCACAAAAGCACCCATTGATTGGCAGGAGATGTGGAGGGTTGACTTGCTAATAGCACATTGTAGTAAAATAAAATGGAAGGAATGATGTACTGCTGATATTTATCGTAACTACATTGAATTATGTCTATATATTAATTACGATTAATGGCCCAATAACACAATATGATAAATTACACTATTTGCCTGCACAGAAATACAACTTGTGTAATTTTTATCTCACTTTATTTTCAGTTATTTAAAGTATATAATTGTTTATGCATTAGGAAGCTTGTATCTGAATTATTATTTCAGGAGTGCAGAGCCATAACCAGCTGCTGATAAATACCCCCCCGCCCCCGTAACAGTCAAGCCACTCACGGCTGTGAAGCACTCCCATAATCCTCAGTGTGTTTTTGTCCCCTAAAGCGAGACACGCGTCAGTAAGAACAGGAAACGCCACGCTCTACATTTATTGTTACTGGGTTAAACCGGTCAAGCGTGGCCGCCAAATCTCCTGGTAGGCACAGCATCTGTGCTCCTTAATTCCAGCCACGAAGCAGCATCTTGTGAAAGGAGGCACCGTGTGCGGGATGCGCCCGAGGCCCCGGGAAGCAGCGCCACGTGGCATGGCCCACGTGCGGCTCAGCAGGGCATCATTTCCACTAACTATTTCCACTGCCTGCCATTTGCTGGTATTGACTACAATTAGGGGCAAGATGCCCTGTGAGGTGCCAGATCAAATTCATCCCTAGTAACAGCTGGCATCCGTCAGCAGCGAGGCCCGGGAACAGTGCGGAAGGCGTCTGCTGCTAGACGCCAAAGTGGGATGACGACGTGGGGTGAACCCGCATTCCCGCTGTTCATGACTGTCACTAATTCAAACCAACTGCAATAGACATGCAAGCGTGATGTGTGGAAATAAATAAACGCGGGATTTCCTGAAACAAGCTGTAGGGAATATACAGACACATTAAGCTAGATTATTTGCCTGATGTACGAATTAACAGAAGTGGCAAAGTTACCGTAATCAATAAAACCACAGAAATGCTTGTGGGAGTTTTACTTAGACTTAAATGCTCTGAGGGTACAACAAAAAATGATTGGTTCAGAGAGATAACCAATCAGATTGTAAAGGATGTGGGTCCAAGTAACTAGTGGAGGCAGGACCAAAACATATGATTGGTGGGTCTGACATCTAACATAAGCTATGATTATTTCTTTGAACCAATCATTTTTCATTCTGCCCTCAGAACATTTTTGTCTAAGTAAAACTCCCATGAACCGTGGAAACCCACATTTTTCCACAGATGGCTGAACAGATTTCACACACCTTGAAAACAGAAACAGCCCATAAATACACATATCTATACCACAGCATCAACACATACCTACAACATAGACTCAACCCATCACACACACGCCAAGAACACAACATCAACCTGTTACACACACACACTGAGAACACCCCAACTTATTACATCTACACCTAGAACTGTTACACACACAAACTAACCGAAACAAAATCATGGTACTGTCACACCTATACCACAGTGCGAACATGTTACCCATGTCCAATGTTCAATCACACACACTAGAAACAGCTAAACCCTCTCACCTACACCACAGACCAAGCCCCTTAACCCAGTTACCTGCTCCATCTGACTCTGAGCGAGATCCTGGTGCTTGGTGGACAAGCTCTTCTGGCCCGCCCTGACCAGCGTAAGGTAGTACCCACTGCCGAAGCACTTCTTGAGGAAGAGCGAGGAGCCGCAGCAGCAGAGCCGGCCATGGGAGATGATGGCGATCCGATCCCCCAGTATGTCGGCCTCATCCATGTGGTGCGTGGACAAGATGATGGTGCGGCCTGAAGGGTCAGAGGTCAAACGCCGGGTTAGCTGATCATGAGTAAGAGTGAAGCAAAGAGACGACATGAAAAGACTGATGCTGCGTTTTGAAGCGCCGTGATCTGGTTCAGAGGTCCATCCATTAAGGAAAAGCTTCTTCCTCTTCACCTTTCACTAAGGTGCCACACTGGCCCTCCTTGTGATTGTAAGGCAAAGACAGTGATGTTAAGTAAACGGAACATGGTCCCATGCAGGAAGCAAAGCTGATTAAGTGCTCTCAGCTTCTAAACTGCTTGGGGGGGGCAAGCAGGTGTTGGCTTTAAACGCTGAAGGAAATTACATTAACGTCATCAGCCGTCACCAATGAAATCCCAGCGACAGCGAGCACTTCTCTCTGGGTGCAGAACTCGCTAATTTATGCACATTCCTATCTCACAGTTTTTATATCAGTTCCTCTTTGTGATGTAGGAAGTAGGAAGATAAATAAGAAAATAGTATTGCAGGCAGTGAGGGGAATATTACCTATGGTATTAGCTATTATCTAAGTATGGGTTACTACCAGAAAACCATCAGCTATCTGAATACTATCAGCTATCCGATTACTATCAGAGTGTACAAATACAGGTACTACAAATTATACTTACTATCAGAGTATACAGAATTGTCGACTCTACTATGGATTTAATGAGCACTATATATTATTACCCATTTATACTGCTGGCTATTAACATTTTAGTTGCTTATGTGACACTTCCACAAGCTTTATGATTTCACCCACTTTTACTGCCTTGGAATCTGAAGACCCCCCCCCTCCCACTGAACTAAAGCAACCACTGCAACATCAACAAGCAATCATATTACGTCCTTAGGCGCTATGTTCCCAGCAACCCTAGACAGAAGATCCATTTGCCCGGACATGTGACACGCCAGGCCGCATCCTCGCCGTCACTGCTGCCAATCACGGATTCATCTTACGGACCCATCAGCAAATCGCCGATGACAGGACGGCGTTGTTTGGGCAGGCTCAGAAGCCCGATTGCTCCTTCGGCGGGGAGAGGCATAGAGGAAGAAAAAGGCCCCCATCATTACAGTCGTGCGGCGCCTTATTTTGCCAAAATAGGCCCTCGATGTCTCCATGCATTTTCCATTAACGGCTCGAAGAGGCTTCAGGAATGTGAATCCAGGAGGAGCTTTGTATGACACTAATTCAAGGCCGGCGTCTACATGCGGGCGAACCGGAAGAGCCTCCAAACCCACGCGTGTCCTACAGAGGGATCAGACTAGCTGCACATCGCATTTTACATGCTGCATCTTTACCTTGTAACGACTGTTATTCACATCCAGCACGAAATTACTCCGTAAGGGGTCACTTTGCTCTCCTAGTCTGGCCACCTATGGACCAGAGCAGCTTCCGGAGCATCTGAATGCAGTGCCTGTGTGTTTTACATCAGCGTTTTATATAACCCAAACAGAAAGTAGCCATGCTGGTCCATGTCCATGATGTCACTAGCCAGCGGATTGAGATTTCCCCCCCAACAGAATGATGAAAGCGGGCGTGAAGCAGACGGTAATTTCATTCAGCTGGAGAGCCCGGCTGAAGTCAGCACATATTCGCTGCTGACGGCTCCACTGCTGAAACTGAATTACAAAAGAGAACCTTTACCCCCCCCACCGCCCCCTTAGAACTGTGTGAGGAGCAGTTATGGCAGAACTACCGTGTTTTGGTATCACAGGCGTCCCACTGTAACTCACATTACCATGGAGGGGTGAGTGAGGGGAGGGGGGTTATTTTTCTTTTTTGGAGACTTGTGCTTGTCGGACCGCGTGCCTCTCCTGCCAAGGCCATGTTTAGCTGGATAAGAGTGCCTGCTGAGTGAATTAACCATAAATGCAATAAGTCCCTAGTGGTTTTTATCTGGAAAATCTAACGTACTGTATGCGGGAGGGGAAGGGTCCCCGGAGTGGCTCTCGAGTTCCCGGCGAGGGCCAATCAGCCGTATGCTCCCGGCAGGTCACGCGATCCGCCCTTAGCTCCGGCCCCCACACGTCGCTCTGCTCCCTAATTTGAAGTCCAGAGCAATTTCTGCATCTGCTTTATGCGAGAAATCTCCGGCAAACAGTGCGAGGGGCACGCAGGGTTCCGTCTCTGCGGAACGGGATCTCTGCGGAGCGAGATCTCTGTGGTGCATCTCACCGTTAACTGGCAACTGTCGCCACGACACTGGGCCGGAACCAGGAAAATAAGAAAATAAACCTTCAGTGATACTCCTATAACCCACCTGCTGGCCGGCTAACTTAGAGGCGGCAAAGCTAGCTGACAGGACTGAAGCAATACACAGGCATTAATGCTACTGGACACAGTGCCGCTGGAGTAAGATTGGGGAGATTATCAACCAATCAGATCTGCAGTTGCTGAACCACTGATAAGCTGTTATTGAAATGCCGAAGCACTGAACTTCTGCTCATACGGCCTTCACAATGTGTATGATACAAACACATCTGAAATAAATGTAGCGTCATTTACTGGGCAATTTATATATCATTGATGGGATATTATCTTCCGCATTCAGAGAAATACTGAAATGACAGAAATTACCAAAGAATCTTCTAACAATGAAATGAAAATTGGGTACTATTAGAAAACTGACCGTCAATTGGATCTGATTATACAATTGGCCTATCCATCTGCTCTTAAAAAAAAAAAAAACAACGGGACTCCCTAGTTTTGGTTTACCGCCTGAAGAGGGCTACAGCATTTGCCGCAGCGTTCGCATTTTACGCTGTTTAAGCGCCATTCAGAGAACACCGTTTCCAAACTTGTTCTTCGAGTATAAGCAGTGTGGCGATAAGGCAGGCCGTTAGTGGCGGCATCTTCATATATAATCGCGTGAAAGCTGAGAGAGAGGACTACAGAGGAGGGTGACATGGCCAAACAATCGAGAATAACGTTATGAACTTGGAGATTAATCACAGCCGACTGTCAGTGTTTTTTCCCCCTCTCTAAAAGGTCAGGTCACAAAGGCACTGAATACATTTTCCAGTCCCCATCAGTGTTACTCTAACAGTCAATGTCACCTGTCCTCCGCTGGTACTCCGAGCAGAACACGAAAACGCCAAAACTCTGATATGGCGACGCATGTCTCGCCGATCCGAATCTCACCCGATGCCCCCCGTGCATGGCTCCCAGAACTGCAGCCGGAGGAGATATTAAACTAAAAGAACTCTCTGAGCTTGGAGGAGAGGCGTGACTTTAAAAAGAATGCTGTCTGCGTTCTCCAAAAGAGTCGATATTTACTGCGATGCGCACTGCCTAGGAGGTCAGCGTCAAGAATTACATTCTTAAAACTTTTTATCGAAATCATGAGCGTCCTGAAAACAGAACAAGCTGTTTGGTTTGTCAAATCCCCCTGGTGCCACTAATCTATTCATCTAATCCTACCAACTATGCAGGACGCCACAATACAATTAAATATACATTTAACTGTATACAGCAAAATGTACTCATTTACATAATAATATACATTACACATTATAGACTTATTTTGTGTAGTTGTATACATAGCTCGTGAAGGGTTGGCAGCCCTCCCATGGTAATGTAGCTTCCGGAATACACCCTGGACCCCTGTGACCCTGCATAGTGCAAGCAGTTACAGTAAATGATGGATGGATGGAGGGATGGATGATGGATGGATGGAAGGATGGATGATGGATGGATGGATTTATATAGTTAGACTAATCTGATTTTGTCCGTTTGGCTCAGGAATTGATAAGCCTTAAAATATTTGTTTTCTCTAAAATATTATGAGATTTTAGTGTTAAAACATTGTGTGAAAGAGCTATTTTTTACAAAAACTTTATACCTACCAGACAAACGATCACAATAACAGGGATCTGTTCTGGTTTCTGACAACTGCAAACAATTAAGAGCAACATAAAATATCTATTCTCGCACACCACTTATCCAGTATTCTGTTATGGTATAAAGGAAATCTCCTAGGTATAATGCAGCATCAGTATTCAAAGGGACCATCTTTCCATCCCAAGTCAACATAAGGCATAATGTATCTTTAGTCTGTGTTAGCACATGGGATTATATGCTATATTTTCAGCACTGTTAATAATAATCACCTAAAGTACGACCTCCTTCCATTGAAGAGACGGACACATCAACCAAAGCAATCAAATAAAACAGCATGCTCTATATGTAATGGGGCTCTGAGAGCAAGCCAGCTGAATGCATGTGAACCAAGACAGACTCAACCTTGTTACAAGGTTGGATGATGAGCACCTGTCCAAAGTTGTTAATTTGCTAATAAAATATCATACCAAGAAACCTAGGGGAATACACCTTAGGCAAGAACCTTAGAAAAAAGTTGATTTCCCCACCTCCCTACGCAAAGCGAGAATGTATTCTTCAGGCAGTGTCCTGATCATCCAAAGCCATTATCTATACAGCCAATCATTTTAGTGCAGCAACATGCTTGAAATATTTACAGATTATAAAGTGTCGCTCTCAGCATGTCATGTTGCTTCTAAGCTTATGGAGCACATTACCCCAGTATGTGGGTGCTGCATCCAGTAAGAGTGATTTTTGTTGGGTGTTATCAGGGATGATGTCATTATCATAAATACTTTTTTTTGTTAATTGTACAAAAAAGGGACAGTATTAGATAATGGTGCAAATGTCCCCTTTTCTTACAGTACTGATATAAAGACTTATCCAAATGCTTCCAAAGAAATCTATATTCTCTCGAAGTGCTTCCATTAACTGAAGGAAAAAGCTAAAACAGAAAGCTTATTGCCAAAAACACAATTACAGTTATCAGCCACGCAGTTGACGTTTCTCAAAAGAAATCCCTACTTATGCACAAATCGGAAGCATTTTCAGCTCTTATTTCAGCCATTTCCCAGTGGTAAAATGCATTAAACGACGGGTGACAAAGGACTTGCATATAACATAACTTAAGAGGCCTGTCAGACGCTTTTCGTCGACAGGCCATCATTTGCTGGGCTGTTCCGGAGGTGCAGACAGACTCAGTCTGCTAGGCCGTTATTCAGAAAGACTGCTACTCATGATAAAACTCAGGATAGCGGGCGAAGCCTATTGGAGTCAAAAGCTAATGACTGTTGGCTTGAGGAGAATGAAAGCCAAGTACTGAACATTAACCCTCAATGGTTCCTTGGGGTGCGTTCTGCACCCCCTGTCCATTTCTATGGCTACTACTATGTTATTATTA
>JAODKN010000016.1:10752239-10766880 GCA_026774425.1 Petrocephalus zakoni | reverse complement strand
GCCACCCTAACCTAACTCAAGTACGCCATCCAAAGACAGAGCCCTTTGTGGAGGGCCACCCTAACCTAACTCAAGTATGCCATCCAATGACAGAGCCCTTTGTGGAAGAGGCCGGCCTAACCTAACTCAAGCATCCCACCCAAAGACAGAGCCCTTAGTGGAAGAGGCCGGCCTAACCTAACTCAAGTACGCCATCCAAAGACAGAGCACCCCACCCAAAGACAGAGCCCTTACTGGAAGAGGCCGGGCTAACCTAACTCAAGCATCCCACCCAAAGACAGAGCCCTTAGTGGAAGAGGCCGCCCTAACCTAACTCAAGCATCCCACCCAAAGACAGAGCACCCCACCCAAAGACAGAGCCCTTAGTGGAAGAGGCTGCCCTAACCTAACTCAAGCATCCCACCCAAAGACAGAGCCCTTTCTGGAGGGCCGCAGCACTCGAGACACTGAAACAAACACTCTCTTCCTGCAGATACAAGTGTATCCGCCTTCCTTTCTTATGTTTTGATGATTCTCTGCAGTTTTATACGTTACATTTAATCACTACCAAAATTAACCATCTCCAAAGTTGGTCATTAGTGAAATCCAACAATAGGGAACAGAGTAATCTTTAAAATGTGCAATACTGTCGGGTTGGGTGGCTGAATGGATGGATGGATGGTGTAATACTGTTAAACAGTATATTGCTTTTGTCTATTATCCTTCTTTTACCTTAAAGTATTTAAAATTTACCTCTAATATGATTCAATGTCACTTGATTTCACTTCCCCTTTATCAAAGGTGAAATGTTGACAGAATTAATCATTCTTCAAATCATAGTCAAAACAAACAGCTGTCTTTTTACATTAAACGTCAAATCAATTTCATGTTTAAAGTCGACAATCAATGACAAGGAGCATGGGAAAAAATGAAAAATTTACTAGGAGTTATAACTGAAAGATTAAATACACGAGCCTAGTATTTGCAGCTAGCAACACAAATTTTTGACACCAAATTTCTTCAAATATTCTATCAATCAACCAGCGCCGTTGTAAAATGACCAATTTGAGTGCAATCAAGCTTTGGCCATTTTCCCGTTTCCTTGATCATTGTTTTTATTCTGATTACCCCCAAGGTGATTGCTGAGTCCGCTGAAATCAAGGTCATCCAACCACAAAGCACTAAAACCGGCCGACTTCAAAAGAATCCCAACTTTTTTGCTGCAATCTGCGCCTACTTTAATCCTGTGCCACACTTTATGACGAGAAAATACGACGCTAATTGCAACTAGCCCTTTGAAGGAAGGCTCTGTGCGTCAGACATGCTGTTGTAGTGCTTTGTGGTGTAAAGTCGGCCCATCTCCTTGACCACTTGAGTGGGTCTCCACTGACCTTTGCCAAGACGCTGAGGAGTGCGCAAGGCACGGCGAGCAGCGCCATGTTCTCGATGAACCAGGCGCACCAGAGGGCGCCATTGTGCACTCCCACAGCCCGGAGCACCTCCTTGAGCCTCAGCTCCTTCTCCAGCACCAAGCCTTTGATGGTCAGGCACACCGAGAACATGAAGGCCAGCACCAGGAACATGGGCAGGATGCCCCCAATGCTGGAGATGAAGCTAGCAACCGGAAAGGTCACAATCTCAGGGTGTGCGCAGGCAACCGGAGCAGCATGGTACTGCAGGAGGTACCATGCCATATTGTTATGTTTGTGCGTGTGTGTGCGTGTGTGTGTATGGGCTATGTTTATATTACATTGTGGGAACCAATTGTCCCCCACAATGTGATAAAAAGCTGTTATTATGACATTCTGGGGACTCAGGTCTCCACAAAGATCTGTGAATGCAATCAAAAAACAAAACAATCCAGAAGTGTCGTATTATGTTTGATTACTTATGGTTAAGATTAGGGCTGGGTAGGAGTTAAGGGTGTCATGTGGTGCTTAGAGTTTTCCCCACAGAAATGAAGGGAGAGTCCCCACAAAGATAATATTACAAATGTCTGTGTGTGTGTGAGAGATAGAACATTCTACAATAGAGAAGGTATACAAGTCAAATCAGCCTAGTTCAATAATAATACAAAACACAGATTTAACAAAAAGCAAATAAATTGAGCAAATTAAATTTAATATTCTGCACTAAACGATTACCCAGTTAAATAATAATCATTTGTGGCTTACAATAAACAGGCCGAAAGACTATTTTATATTATATCATTTTATATTAGCCATTATTTTTAAACCCTTTTTAAATTTTCATTAGAATTTCTAGCTGCAGTCACCATTTTTTCAAAGACTCGAGCCTGAAACACTTCATTAACTAGTCCTTTTTAGTCCCACCACTTCCTGAGGTGCCCGCACTGCACCGTAGATAGATGTTTGTTACAATTAAAGAGCAGGAATGACACTGACCCTGGTTCAGCTACCCTACTGGGGAAGTGTCACTTTTACAATGACACGTTTCCCGTTAAAGGAGCCGTGTTACGGCTTCTGTCCATTGAGGATGAGCGCTGTGCCAATCCCCAAAGAGGCCCCAAGGGAAAGTCCTGGAGATTGTCCCTCACAATTCAGTCTGCTACCTAGAAATGACCCGCGGGGTTATATCAAACGAAGGACATAAGGGAGAGTCACAGAGTTGACACAGCATATAACGTGGCTGTTATCAGGGCTGCTGGTCCGCCATTGGACATGCTGTAGTAAAAACAGCAAAGCATTATGGGATAACATGGCAGAGTTTTACGTCTCAAGGCTGCTGTAAAATGAGTGGATGAGCATTATCAAAAGCCATTCAGCGTTTATGATCGTGGGACAGATAATACATCATTTTATGCTACCAATGTAGGAAGAGACACTAATAAACAGGCTTCATAAAGTCAACTAAATATAATTCCAATATTCCTTGGAAGTCCTCTCTCTGTCCTACTAGCTGAGGAATGACTAATGTATTGAACCTTAAACTAGACATATCAATTATGCTAAAAGACTATAAAACATATAAATGGACTACCAAATAAATAAAAAGCAATCACCGCACAGGGCAGAGTAGGGAAGTAAAGTAGACATGAACAAAGCATGACCACAAAGGGCGACCAATATAAACCACCGCGATGAGAGACCACAAACACTGACCGTGGGGAGAGCCCACACAGGAGACCCCAAAGCTGCTTGCCTGAGACGAATTCTATGGTCCCCCCTCACATTCCTTGCCTGTTATTCTGTGCTACCCACCAACTGCTGTCACACGAGACAAAAGACTCACCTCCTACTAAAGCATAACAACAACAAAAAAAACACCACATTCAGAAAAGCTGGGGCAGCAGTAGATGCGCACATGAAGTTCTCTGCAAGCAATACGTCCAGTCCAGCTCCCCCCCCCCACCCCCCTACCCCCCCGAGGGGACAAAACACTTTCAGGCCCCAGGATATCACAGGCCCATGCCTCCTGCTAATTGTGAATTAGAAGACAGCCCGGAAAGGCACTTTTGTCCCATTTAGCAGATGGAGGGAGCCCTTTACGGAGATCTCACCTGCCCATTCCGTTTATCACCATGCGTCTAGGACGACAGCGGCAGGCAGAAGGTTTAAGGCGGTAATCTCACATATATAGTGTACTGTCACCATATGTCACCCCCACCCACCAGCAAACAGCCACATGCACGATAACACAGCAAAAGAAAGTGAGGCCACTCTGGCACATAAACAGAGACGGACTTGCTCCCAGTAGCCTTTGTAGGCGGCTGCGTCCTTCAGCGAGAGGCGAGACCCCCGTCAGGATGATCCCGCATGCTTCCGACAGCGAGTGCCGACAGGCAGCGCAGGAAAGATGAAGCGAGGCGCATCAGCAGAATGCAATAACGACGTGCCATGAAAGCGGGCCTTCCGGATACCTGCAGCTCCCTGCCCAGAGTCATTGCTGAAGACTCGGGTGGGTGCTCTATGCCGCGAGGCGGACGCCGGCCAGCTGACACGTATTTGCATCCCCCTTAAGGAATAGCCCGAGTAGCCACCAGCGCTTGAGGGTCAGAACTCTCTCTTGATAAGATTCAGCACTTCCAGGCTCAGTGTGCCAACATGCTGCGAGATTCTGCTGATTGCGTGACAGGGTTTCCCAGTCAACAGATCAGTCCAGCAATGAAAGGTCACGTTCTTCTCAATTATGACTCTGTACCATCTGTACCAGCTGTTAAGGTTCTTTATCATACCAATGCGTGCACGCATCCCAGCAAGCCATGTTTATCAGAAAGGATGGACTCGGCACATGGCACCGGCAGGCCCAAAACAGATCTGCAAGATTCAGCAGGCTTCCAAACCTGCCATACTTATAAATCAAGCAAGACTGAAAATTGGAGGTTACAGTAGCTGGCCCATTTCTGGATGCTTGAACACAGTCAGTCCTATGTTTTATTGTTTATAACTATCATTATTATTTTTCCAAAGTGAGTCTGCATGACCAATCGGTTTCAGACACGGCAGACCTTGCCACAATTTTGAGTGAATGAACACATTTTTAGGTCTGAATCCAAGAGATTCAGCCAATTTACTTATAGCGCAGCCTATATTTAAATTACATATCACATCACTTCCATTGTATACCATCTGCAGAGAACATTTGGAGTTAATGACATAGTATGAAGCAATTCAGAAAGAACTGAGTGGGTTTAAATGGTTCTTTCCAGCTTTTAGATACATTTAGCACCTGATTAAATCTAAAAAAAGAGAAACACAAAATTGAACACACAATAGTATAGTAATTATTTCACAAATCCTTTATAATTACTTTTCAAGCAGAAATAGCAAGCATGTAAGCACAAGGCTGTCATCATCCATCCTGCAAATCAAAAGTAATTGCAAACGCACTTCAAAAATGAGCTTAGTAAGTAATTATCCCTCTGTGAGTTAGATCTATATAATGTGATTTCACCAGAGGGAAGTAATTCTGGTGATTTCTGGCATATCTGAAATACTGTAAATTAACCAAAGTCCATGGCATTAATATGCTTGACTGTCTGTAAAACAAAGCTTTTATATCGTGGATTCATAGAGAGCTGCATAATGCTATTCACTTTAATATGATTTACAGGGTGTGCTACATTCCGTCCATTTCTCTACTTTCTGTGAGTATAGCCCAGGTGCATTCACACACAGACACAAGGCACAATAGGGACAATTTAGACTCACCGCTTCCCCAGAATGAAGGGATTTCCAGACAAAACCACATTTTTGCTGCTGAATTCCCACAATTCTGTTTTTCATAAAATATTAAAGAACAATATTCCATTGATTATTTGATTCATTTTCTTTCAGATAAAGACTGACATCGATATGTTTGTTACTTTCTAGAGGTTGAGTAATTTTTGGCCTTCTCAAATAATTAGTTGTCTTATTGCAATATTGAACTAGGGTGATTTGCCTCATATAATTTATAGCCTGAGAAGTCTGCAGTCAATGAAGTGTAAATCATAACACCAAAGGCCAGTTTTGGGTGGGAAAGGAGTCAGGATTGTTAGTTGTGTTTAACATAAATATTGCCAAGGGATTTAGGTGGTGTCCGTAGATGAATTTTCAGTTTGACTGAAGCATATAATGTTTTTTTGAAATAGATGTCTTCAAATTGAGCCATATTTTAGACAGAGTCCCGAAAACACATCTAAAATTGTGTTTATTGTCGGCCTGTGTGACGCACACTGGCGGCACCAGATGCTACAGCAATGATTTATAATACGAGATGGCCATAAACTCTGTTAGACACCCACTGCAGTCTGTTAGATGCCCATTCAACTCTGTTAGACGCCCTTCAACTCCGTCAGAAACCCATTCCGCTCTGTTAGACGCCCATCAACTCTGCTGGACACCCATCAACTTTGCCGGATGCCACGGTTTGTTGTGGCGGGGGGGGGGATTGCTCAAGACAAAAGGGCTTCAGATAATCAAAAACATTCTATTAATAAAAACACATAAAACCTCCAGAACCGAAAAGCGAGCTGCTCTACACTACATCCCAGGCTTGGAGTTTGGCCCTAGCTACTTTTCTGAAACACGTCCAGCTGGCCCCGTTTCCCCCTAAGCAGTATAATTTGCTCAATCTGGGGGGGGGCTGGGTTTCACTAATTGAGCTGTCTGTGGGCTCAGTGCTGGTAATCAATCGCCATGGCAATGGGAAATCACCAGACCCCAGCCGTGTTCCGTTTCCGGATATCTGCCAGCCCGCGACACTCGCGCCTCGAAAAACAGCGTCAGAGCGGCTACCGATTCTGGCGAAATCCATTCCGTCTTTACCGTCGCAAAAACAAAGCAGCACAGGGCGCCACAAACTCCTGACCTGTAGGTCTGGGCATGCGAGGAGCCTGCAGGTCTCTGCTATAAAAACATCACTGGGGTGCCGCAAAGGCGAGGTGCGGTGGACAGCATCCAGTCCGCAGTTTCACTCTCTAGGATGTTAGCTATCTGACATTTGCTGACCGGGGTCGGGCGATCTCTTGCGTTACCATGACAATTGATCACAAATTCCACAGATGACTCAGGTAATATAACGCAGCCGACACTCAAGAGAATGATTACCTTACTAGGGTTCAGGGAGGGTTGGAAGAGTCTCAAGGAAAACTCATCTACTGGCGTAGTGTCCTGAGTATTTTTGTTTGTTGTTTTTCAAGGGTCTTCATTTTGTACTGCACAATATGTTCTGCTTCGGAAGGGACCCTGTCCCTTTATTTATTGTTGGTACTAATCTTTTTTTTTTTTTTTCTTGAACCCTGTTGCCCCCCCCCTGGCCATTCTCCAAACCTTGCCCCCTACCCCTGGGTAAAATTTCAAAAAATTAAAAACAGTCATTTAAAATAAATTTGGTAACACTTTGTATTAACTGCACCTTTGTAATGCATTCATAAGCAGCCATATACCCTAACAGCTTAATACACATTAATACCAAACATTATATGATTAAAAGATTGTAATGTTTGTTATTATCACATACTGTTTGTTCTTAATGTATATTATAGCTGTATATTCAGGAATGTTAGAACGGTAAGGTATACTTACATGCTGCTTATGCATGTTCTACAAATGCATGAATGCATTACAAAGGTGCAGTTAATGTAAAGCATCGCCAAACATTGCTTATAAGGACAGACATCGCAGGAAATTGCAATAAGCTCTTGCTCCAGTTACATCATAGTCTACGTATCTTGGGCATTTAAGAGATGGCCCTAGCTGATTCAGGGCCGATGTAAACTCTAGAGAAATGGTTTGACTTACTTCAGTCATGTTTTAATCTTCTTGAAAGGTGAACAAGGTATACTAGAATAAATAAGCCTGCAGAAGCTTATAATAAAAATCCAAAATGTGGCATTACAGCTGAATATCTCAGGTAACCTACAAACAGGTGATGAGTTTATTTATTTATATTACAGAAAAATACAAATGATTTTCTGGTTCATTAACTGATATGTTTAATATATCTGAGTACTATGTTATATGAGTATACTTTGTATTTGTATTTGTGTATGTAGTGAAATTATATACTCAATACCTTAAATATAGTATCCATTTTCCATTTTTTTTTACCTGTGCTTGAATGTCTGTATGATGAAATGTATTGGGTTCATTCACCTGTAAACAATGGTGATTTTCCCCCCTTTGCAGATATAAAATCTTAATGAGTGATCCTTCAACATCAACATGAAATGACATTTTAAAGTCAGAGCAGGTTCCCCGAAGCCGCTGGGACCGCACTCAGAAGCTGACCGTCTGAATGCACGCAGCTGATATATCCCCGGCTATGTTCCAGCACAAAAACCTGAACCCCCTACCACCCATATCGTGCCTCCAAATCCAGCCCTCACCCCTCCTCCACTCAATTATTTATAAAAGAAATGAGAGTTTTTCAAAGTTTAATAATTTACAGTTTCACACTGAGCGGAATAAACGTGTTAAGGATTAGAGACATTGCCGTTTTCATGGCTCTCTTTCTTGTGTGATTGTTTCTTTTGTTAAAAACAGCTTAGGATGGAACTGTGAGAATTCAGCCTTTAGTGATAGGATGCTCCGTGCATTTTGGTATATTGCACAAATGTGCCATTGCCTACTACAGTTCAAATAAAGTTTTATTACAGTTCGAAATTCAAACTTTTCTGGCATGGCATCCCAAAGCCTTCCATTAGGTGAACTCAATATCATACAGATCTGACAGAAAACTCACTTTCAACCTAAAAGGTAACAGGGCAGATTACAGCATAACTTAAAAGTTATGGTGAGGAACTCCTGTGTGCCAAAATCACTGATCCACCCATCCCTGTTGCTGCCATTTGGTAGAACGGCCTTTGTTTTTTTAGTTGTGTTGGCAATTTGTTTCAAATATCTGAAGTAAATGTACAGTCCCATAATGCATCCCATCCACATTGACATGGACCTGTTATAATTATTTGTCATTTATTACTCATGTCGCATCGAGGTTGTGAGAGTTTAATTATCTGAAAATCCAGAAACTGCTGACACATGCAGAAAGCTCCGGTCATCAGTGTTTCCCCGTGCCTGAAAGCTCTCAGAGACGAGTCTTCCCTGACGCCCCCTGCTTTGGGTGAAAGGCAGTGGGTTTTTCCTACCATGCCAACGCAAGTCCATAAGAGATCATCACCTTGTAGTGGAATTTTAAAGCAAACCTGTTATTTCCGGTACAAGGCCTCATATCGCGCGCTGTTTATGCAATGAATATACAAATAATGACGGAAAAGGTGGAAACACTGCTTTTCTACCTTTGCAAAACTGCCTAACGACAGTGCGGGGAATCTCTCCTGGGAAACGTCAGGCACAAGGCCAGGGACACCTTGGGTAGGATGCCTGCCAGTCACAGGGCAAACTCAAAGACACCAATTCATCTAGCCGCATGTCTTCAGACCGCAGGAGATAGGCTGCACGCCAGAAGTTCACAGGCACAAAGTGGCGGTGCGAGACCACAGGGCTACCCACTGATACACTGCACCACACAGGCAGAAATGAAATCCCCAAATTCTCAAACCAAGGCAGCATCAGAAGGTGGCTCCTTTTAAGACAGCAGTCCAAGAAGCTGCTGAAAGTACATCTCGAATTAGCTCCGCGTTTATGTCGCATCGACCTTCCGAATGCTAGCGAAAGCAGTTCGTCCTTCGCCGATTTTCACGTTAGCGTCTCTTTTTCTTTATTTCCTCGGCCCTCCTTTTTTATTGGTGTCTGCTTCCTTCGCAATTTTTCAACATTGTTTTCGTGATTATGGTCCTTCAACCCTAAATAATGGGCTTAGGGACCAAATGCGGCGAAACCATTTTAATGAGGTGGGACCTTTTATGTTCCTCTTGAGCGGCTGCCCTGCTATCCGCTGCGAGCAGACTAAATCAGACGTTGATAATTGTTTTAACAAAGGAGATGCTCCCAATAGTTTCTGCTGGGACATTTGTGGGTGTTGGGTAACTAATAAGAACATTAATCAAGTCTGTAGGACTGGAGGCTGACAGCGCCTCAAGATTCATGTTTATTGCATTAATTCACCCCCCTCCTCCAGCCCCCCCCATGGACCTGCTAGTCGAATCATGCCTACATGGATAAAAGCCTTGTACTCACACGTCATTGACGTAGCATGGATAAGGCATTTGCTGAACAAACACCCCAAGGGGTTGGGAGGCGGAGGTGTGTGCTTGGATGATTCCGTGGTCCAGCATGTCCTGCAGATAGGCGAAACCGCCTAGCACGTAATGGAGGTCGTTGAAGGGGTGGGCACGAGCCCCCGGGGACCAGAGCCTGGTGGGAGAAAGACGAGTCAGCTCCAGAACGTGGGCCCACGGGCAGCCTCCTCCGAGATGCTCGCTAAACGATCGGCCGAGACGTGACCGGCCAGGAGGGCGCGATGAAAAATTCATGCCGCTGTGTCACGGTTCCAGACCACGATCCAGGCAGAGAACGTTGTCTTTCGTTTGCTTCTTTAATTAAATTATTTTCAAAGGTCATTTTCAAAGGAACTCCTGATGCAAAATTGATCAGCGGTAGATAGCAAACACGGTCCACGTGGGGTGTTAAGAAGAGATCAAGCAAAAAATAAACTGTGGCATGAAAACAAATTTAAGTTAGCAGAAGATATGGCCTTTCTACACTCCATATCGCTGCAAACTAGTGAAACTCTGGCACAAACCACTAAACTTATCCATACCTTTCTTTTACTTTATTTGTTCTCTCAACATCTTCAATGTCCATCCTTATTTTGTACTTCACAAACGGTGGAGGTTTGCTGGATTGAGGGTCAATATCCAGGAATACAATTCCTGCCCAGAACTTGTTCTCGTCGATAAGCTTCCGGGACCTGGATACTAGGGTGCCCTCATCAGCGGCGGCCTCAAACTTATCAAGGTCGAAACACTGCAACAGACAAAGGGGATTATCTGGGGAAAGTGACATGCAGTATGTTTATCATTTTGTGAATCTGAGTGAAAATTATTCAATAATTATTTTAGGGACCTTGGGAATGGGATTAAAAAAGGGAATTTTATCATTAAATATTAAGAATGAAGGAGGATACATCATATCAAAACATTATAAGGAAATTCCTATCTAGCTAAGGCTATAGAAACAATCTGAGGAAGTACAGGATGAGAGTACACACACACTCAGGCAGATACATACAGTATTCACCCCAAGAGTAATGAATTAAGGGCACAATATAGTCACAATTTCAACTCAACTAGCCGTTATTGGAGTTTGGTTAGCACAGCCACATATGTGGGGAAGAGCATGCAGACTCAGTGTAAACAGGCTGGGGTAAGTCCTTCACCACATAATACTGCACAGTACTATACACGGTGTATATTACTACACATTCTATAGTGGTTTTAGATCCAGCTACACTCGTTTCATACCTTAAATAACAGCGCCTCGCTACTTTGTAACCCAAAACCCAGATCAATACTGCAGTTCTTCACATTATTATCCATAACCGCCTGTCACCAAACTGAGCTCTAGAACTTTGAATAACTATAAATCTCATCCAACTTCTCCCCAGAGCAATTACAGAGGCACAGTGAGACGAATTCTGATCCTCACTGCCGGGGGACTTTGTGATTTTGTTTGTATCGATTATTTCTGCTCTGTCGATGTGTCTTTTTTTTTTTTTTTGCCAATTCGGATACAGGAAATCGTGAAGTGGAAGTGGCAGAAGTTTCCTGTTTGGTCAGCACATAAAGCAGCATGGCAGTTGCGATGACAGAGCAAAACTGGTGTCTTCTGAGCTGTTACAAAAGCTAGGAAGGTGGCCCTTACTATACAGATGCTCCTCGCTCTTCCGCGATTCAACTTATGGTATTGCGATTTTATGATGACGCGAGAGCGATTCCCAGACTAGCTATATGCTGTATGATAATGTCTACTGATGCCAGGCGATGGCAGCATCCACGCGGCCAAGCATCCCATCTCTGATGCAACATCTCAACCAGTGTTTAATAATGTATCATAGTGTTTTTCTTTCTATATTCAAACAAATAAATTTGTATTCATTAATTTCCTATTCAATTACGATATGTAGTTAGTTACAGTATTTATTTATTTATTCAGTGACGGTAGCTATTCATTTACTAATCGCTTCATATTCATATTCGACTTACGATATTTTCCACTTACAATGGGTTCCTCGGAACGTAACCCCATCGTAAGTTGAGGAGCACCTGAACACCAAGCAAGGAGCTTAACCTGAATTATTCCACCAAATATAACCAGCCACCGAACATTTGTGAAGCTACTTTAAATAAAAATGTTGACCAATAATCATTCTTGTGTCAAATTGCTTCCACTACAGTATCTTTGGAATTTGGAAATTCTGCCTTCCCCAAAACAACAGCTAACCTGGTAGCAGATGAATACTGGACACTATTAATACACAGAGTTGTCTGTTACATCTGTTTTTGTTGCCATACATGTGTTAAACCCCTGAAAACAACAGAGCTATTAATACGTATTTCTGGGAGCCAAGCATACGGGTCTGGCTGTGTCACACCAAGCCTTAAATCCTTGGTGAAAAATCTCATTTTACAGTCTATAGTGGTCTCAGTTTGCCCGATAGTTGGACAAGGGGGGGTCCGCAGCAGGGGGGAATGAGAATGATTGTGTCTTCCCCTCCAGCTATATATGACTTATTAATCCCATCTCAGAAGCAACAGAGGGAGGAGAAGAGAGAAAGGTGACACAGAATGGAGAGAGCCACAAAAGCTAAGACTGGCAGAGGTAGGAGAAACCACTAGGTCAGAGCCTTGGGGAGGCAGCCGCTTCTTGTCTTGGGACGGATGCGGTGATGAAGCTGTGGGAATCGGGATCCGTGCGTAACTCCTCTGCATGCGGCCAGCACCAAACCCCCCCGCCGCACACCATATCTGAGCAGGTGAGCCATACCTGACAGATGAGAGAGCCACATGGCGCGTCTCTGTTTCTGCCGGGATTTCATCACTCTCTGCTGTGAGTGTTCCCGCGTGCCAGTGGCGGCCATGCCAACATGCACACCGTCCCAGCAAAATTCTCTCGGCACTACTCGCGCCGCAGGTATTCTGGTGCGCTTACAAAATTTGGGAGTATTGGGATTTTCTGGAAATAACAGGCAAACTTTACAGCGACCAGCACAGGGGGTCCAGGCAAGGGAGGGACAGGAGCACATATTTATAGCTAGTCCACAAGACAAAGATGGCCTTCTTCAGTAGGTGACTTTCTGATTTGCTAGGATGCAAAGACACAGCCTGGAAGGCCACATGAGGATCATGATGAATTATAAATTAAAACTGTACAATTGCTTCATGGGTCTCCATCACTAGCTCACACAACACAGCATGCATACCGGAAACTAGGCTTGTTGGGTTTTTACAGACAATTACCTGATCCAATATCAGTAAGACCGGCGAAGGGAATATGTTTCGTAAAACTCCTGATCTGAGGCCTGCGAGCCTGCAGTCAGATGACCTCACTTGTGCCATTTCCTGATGGCAGTACAACATTAGTGTGATACTCTACCTGCAATGTGTGAGCTGAATGCATAGATATCAAGAAAAAATTACAATACCTGGTAGCACAGCCCACAAATATTCAATTATTCAAATAATGTTTTCTATTACAGATGGATTATAAAAACCACTAGACAATCATTTTGGAAAGTCTACACCCGGCACAACAAAACCACAAATGGAGAAAAACAACACATTTTATATTGTGTGGATCAAATATAATGTTTCATATTGTGTATGCAACATATACACGATGCAAATCCATCCATCATGTCGGGGAAGCGGGCCGAACGAGGCTGCTGGTACATGTGTACATGTTCACTCCTGCACTGTAGGCCAATCAGAAGCACGCATTCTTCTACCTGCATATCCTTGGCCTGCAGGAGAAGACACCAGCAACCGACGGAAAGCATGCAAACTCCACGTGCATTGTGGGGGCGGGATTCAAACGCACAACCATGCCGGTGTGCAGCAGTAATGCTACAATGCTACCAATAACCCATATTAAACAGCTATCCTTCCATCTATCCATCCATCTGGTTACAACCACTTTTCCTGAGCAGGATTGCGGAGGGACCTGGACCCTATCTGGGCAGCATATATATGAAATATACAGTGATGTGTGAAATCCACAGAAACACAGTCATCCATGCACACGCAGCAATGGGGTAATGTAATGAATGTGACAGATGATGGATTTTGTGGTCCCGTAGGGTCCTGCACTGTAACAGTAATAATCAGGCCTTATTGTAGATGCAGAGTCAAGACCTAGGCTCTGCATTTTTTATATTTCCTGTTAATAACCCCAGTGCAGCACACATCTCTGCACAATAGATTAAAATGATCTCACACTCCGTACTATATCCGTCACAGTCACATGACCATGCATCATACTTGTTCTGCAAAATAATGCTCCAGGAGTCCTGCTGTATTGAAAACACCCAGCAGTGAAAGGGGAACGAAGCACTTCTTTCTGCTACTTGCAAGTGTAACAGACAGATCTGAGGCAGCTTTTGACACGGCCACCTCCTCCCAAACCCCAAGATGCTCCTCGGGCCGAGTAACGGGTGACAAAGCATGCCTCTTCTCGGCTCATGGGGCCCGTCCCCACCAAAATTCTTATGGAAATAAGTGCTAAGACATGCCACTTTCATCATGGCCTTCCCAGAAACCTTCCCAGACAGCGTTACCCATGTGACAGGGCGCCAAATATGAGGTGGCTCCTCGGCCGCACGCACCCCCACAAACTGTGCCAGCATGCGCAGGGCCTCGCTGGTGCTGTTGAATGCGTTCCTCCAGTCGTAGGCCGGCATGCCTGGGGGACGGTCTTCAGGGGGGCCGTTGTAGAGGAAGTTGGCCAGCGCCTCTGCAGTCAAGTGGGCCTGGCTGAGCTGCGGGTTCAGAGTGGCGGCGAATGCGGGGTTCTGCAACAGGCCCTGAGATGCAACCAAGAAAATGCGCATATCAAGTACACAAAAAACTGATAGGTGGCCATTCAGCCAGCCTCACACACTTACATATTTAAACCTAAAACATGCGATAATCTGTCTATTATGAACTTATTCTATACCTAGAATCTAGCATCGACACATCACTCCTTTTTCATTTCTTTTTTAACTATTCTAACCAGATTCCCAACTAGATTCCACTTTTGGCCTCTTGGTACTGAACCAA
>JAODKN010000016.1:10731221-10748151 GCA_026774425.1 Petrocephalus zakoni | reverse complement strand
TTGAATCTTATTCAATATCTTCCCCTATATCGTAAGTATTATAATCAGCTCTACAATGCCTTATGACTGTCAATAGAAGATGCTGTAATGCTTTATTAATTCTTATACTGACCATTATAATGCATTATGAAGATATCTATGGTACATTATAGGTAAGAACTGTAAGTGAAGTGTGACCATTTTCTCTTATTAAAGAGCTGATGATTGAAATTTCAAAAGATAAGGAAGTTTACGCTTGAACAAACTATAATTAATGCAAGGAATAGGATAAAAAATAGTACAAAGAGGTTAAGCAGCACAGAGAAAAGTCTACTTTATTGTGTTACTTGAAAACTTGATGGGCTCATATCAAACCCTGGAGCATCTTCTCACCAAGCTCTCTCAGGCTGACACACAGGACGTCCTAAAGCCACATGACTCCTGGTGTCTGCAAATAGGTCAGCCTGGGCCCAAAGGGAGAAACATGACGGGCAGCCCCCAGGGAAGTGGCTTGATTCATTCATCGAGCTGAAGTTCCCCAAAAGAAGTCTCTGCTTAAATGCTGCTGTTTGCATAGCAAATAATGGCATGTACCTGTGTGGGCCTAGCCAAATCTGAGAGTGGTAAATAGCCCTAAACAACAAATAACAAAAAAAAACTACCCTAGAATATTCAATTGATAGGAATTTATTTTTTTTAAACAACTCTAAGTCCCTCTAGCACATTATATCACTGCAGGGACCTCAGAGGGCCATATTTTAAGCAGATAAGTCAACTCATGGTTTAAACACACACCAGCAACTGAATAAACTTGAGGCACATATATAAATAATATAAACCACCACTAAACAGCCTGTAACTACGAATGGGAAACAGGTATTATAAAACACAGTGCTATAATGCATTGTCTGCGGTCACTGACCACAAACTCAGATTGGCAGTTACTAAAATCATTTTCAAGAGCAGCTGTTCCAATCTACAAGACTTATTAAAATTTAACCAACAAGACACGTCAATCCAATTGACATTTCGCACCGTGCCATCCCTGGCGACAGAAGTTGGGGTGAACATGAGCACAATGCAGACGGCTAACACTGGAGCCGAACACAAATCCAACTAGCTGCACGTCACATCACATCTGGCTGAAACCTTGAATGTCAACTGTCAAAAAACCAGTACATTCTTTAAAAATATGAAATCCATCTATGGTGGGTCTGGGTGCTCATACTTGATGTTTTACAGAAAGCTGAAGGAGACAACAGGAACTTATGCAATCTAACTACTATGCCACCTACCTCCCCTGTACTGAAGGGGAGGTCGCCATGGTCGCCAGGGTAGTCAATCTGAAATACTGACTGGCTTCTGTGATAGGCCACTTCTCAGGATAAGCCCATGGATGTCTGTCAGCCAATCATGGGTGATAGTAGGCGGGGTTTTTCCAAAGGTAAGCTTGCCCTCTCTTTATCCTGACACATCCCCCTCCTGACTCCTGTAGCAAAACATTCCAGTCTTTAGTAGTAACGACTTCTTCACTGCACCAACACACCTCCCAAACATGAGAGTGCAACAGAGTGAAAAACCAGAAGTTACGCCCAAATCGGGCACCATTTCCACATCCACAAAAGCGTGGAGGTACCTGCACAGAGCTGGAAGACAAGCAAATTATAGATGCAAGGCGTCAGTCTTCGGTGAACCGATCCTGCATGCATAGCGGTAATTATAGCTGTTTGCAGTGCATCATTGTAAAAGCCACTGCTGGTAATTAGACACAGCCTTCCAACATTAAACACTTACAACATGCAATTCAGTTCAGTTCTACTTGTGTTAAAGGACCAACTAGATTTTTCTCTATCTATAAAGCACATTCCCTTATTGGATAATTGATTCCATGGTGCACATACCTTTAAAGAGTCCCCAATGTAGTTTCAACATATGTTAAAAATATACAGTATGTAACATGCAAAATATATATACCATGTGTGCATGTATCATATGATACTGTGCTAGTCTTAGCCAGTCAAAGAAAGTGATGTTTAAATGATCTTCATGTTGGTGTAAAACTATGATGTAATGTCTATCAAAGGCTTTCAGTTTAGCCATTTTAAAACCTCTCCTAACAACACCCTAGTGTTTTTAACAGCCATCCATTCGATGCACTTTTTTCTACTTGACCACTAGCAAACTATGTCTGGCTAATCAATACCTCATTGAGTTACTTAACTAATTCATTTAATAATTAATTTTGCTGGCGGTCTAAAAAAAGTTCCAAAAATGCATGCAATGCCTGAAGTGCCCCTGAGAAGAGGTTCAGGAACTGATGTGGTGTTCATCTAACCATTCAATAAGACATCAGTGAGTTCCTGGAGAACAGACGAAATTTTTAGTCTTTGGTTAATTAACTTAACATCTAATGTTAAACTGTATTTTTTTCTAAGAAAATAGACCCTTACTGGCCAGATAAATAGCTTGACTGCCTAAGTATTTTGTACAGTATTGTGTATGTGTTTGTGTCTGTATATATATATATATATATGCAAACACTATATACTGTACAAACACTTATGTGCCTGTGACTCCAATGCCAAGTTCCCTATGACAGCCACACAAGTTGTAACAAACCTTTATATATGCTTATGACAAGTCGGCTGTCATGAAGAGCACATGTTGGTGTCATGTATCTGTCATAGAGCTCCCTTATATAAAGTGCACCCTATACTTTATTTGGTGCAAATTGAGAATGTTTGTGTCTGAGTAAGCACTGCAGCTTCACATACTGTAATAGTGGAAGAGTTAGAGCCCAACATTAATGACTGCATCCATACTGCAGCTCATCCCCCGAGCCGGTCAGCTGTTACCCGCAGAGAGTTAATCTGCCAGCTGTCCTGCAAGAAATCCCAGATTTTTGGTCCTTGTGCTGCCCAAGCGTCGCTGAGCTCTTTCAACATGGCCAGCGCTTTGAACGTCCCATTGGCCTAAGAAGGGAAGGAAATCAAAAATATTACATTAGTAATGACGAGCTTGGAGGTCAAACACACACTGTTTCCATGAACAGTTTTAGCTAGATTACTATAAAATTGGGCAGTGTACCGTATCTGTTACCAAACAGCCTATTAGTGATGGCAGCATTGTAGTGTAGGAGTAAAGGGGAAAAAACAACTTTTACCATGATTCATTTAGTCTGAGAATACACATTTTTATCTATTGCTGCCTATTAAAAACTAATTCAATAAAGAAGATATTTGTTGCAGTTCATGTGTCACAGAGCTTGACGTAAAGGCCTGGTTTGAGAAGATTAAATGCATTCAATATTTCTACCTGAAAGTACCAATTGCACTCAATCAGCCCCATTTTCGATGACATGCAGGATACGGAGACTAAGCGTTTTGTTATGCTGACAGCTAACAGCTTCTTTCCCCTTATTAAAAAGAACTACAAATTAGATTTCAGTTGGACACCAGAGAATACAAAATTCTAAATACCACACCGACTTTAAAATGCGAATCACATTGGGGTATACAACTGTGCAAAGAGCATTTGGGTCCTTCATTTTCCCAGAATTCATCAGGGTTGTACGTGCCTCTAAGCTGAAGTCACATGGTGTTCCATCGTACCTAAAACGAAGGGTACCCCAGTGCTATCTGGTGTAAACAATGACATTTACGTCCCAACTTTGAGATACACTATTGCCCCTTGGTGGTTTTAAGACCATGTTCCCTAAAGTTTCTACATATGATTCATACGCAGCTCTTATCTGACAACAGAGTCTATTTCCCCTTGATCTTTCTCCCTGCTCTCGCTGTACTTAAGGCGCAAATATTTTTAGGTCATATTCTGAAAAGTGCATGCTTTAAAATGACTCATGTGCCGGGTTCTGCAGCTTGGCACAGGTACCATTGAATAGTTCGAATTCACCATACAACATTCGTCTTGTTTTTTTAATTTCCTAGCCTTTAACTTGAATGCAGGCTTGGACGTGTTAGGTTAGCTGGTCTATCATTAAAGGGGAAACTGTAAGCGAATCTTATACTTATGGCACAGGTTTCAACTTGGAATGATTTTAGGAATTCACATCTCTTACTTAATGGCCACATGATCTGTCATTTGTCCCCTCCCTTCCAAAAAAGTGGGGCTATGAATATTTATGAGCCCGCCTGACATTTCCACCACTCCTGAAGCTGCTTGGTATGCGCCACAAGGTGCACTACTGACAATCTACGGCCAAGATTACTTTTACTCACAAAGGCAGAGTGTGTGTGGTAGTTATCAGTGGCTGCCCAGCAATCGCTCTAACAAAAGGCAGCCTGACAAAAGCATGGTCATCAGGTGTTTGAATGAACACGGGTAACAGAGGGAGTCTCAGGTGAAGGAGTGACAGATGCTAAATGTTACTCTTATCGCAAATTGTTCATGTAGTCTATTCGTTATGGTTCCGAGTCACGCAGAGGTTTTAGCGCAAGTTTAACGCATCAAGCTATGTAATGCCACTCCAGAATATAGATTATATTATAATTTGGACATATTTCGTCATATTAGCTTTTCAGCTTCCGTAAATAATTTAAGATACAGAATTAATATACATATTTTTTAAATAGGAATGGCCAAGTTGTACAAATACTCTCATGAGCAAAAAATGAGCAGTGCGAGCTAGCTAGTTTCTGCTAGCCACAGCAAAGACGAAACACAACAAGTGTCGCGGAGAAGCCAAATGCAAGGCTCTTTCTCAGGGAAGGATACAAAGGACAGGGCTAATTTATGAAGCCTTCACACATGGGTAAGTTTTGGTGGAGCCGAGGTGGGGGACCATGAACACGACACCAGCCCGCTATCGTCCTGACAAACCGTACCTCCTTCACCAGGAGCCGGGGTGGGGGACCATGAACACGACACCAGCCCGCTATCGTCCTGACAAACCGTACCTCCTTCACCAGGAGCCAGGGTGGGGGACCATGAAAACGGCGCCAGCCCGCTATCGTCCTGACAAACCAAACCTCCTTCACCAGGAGCCGGGGTGGGGGACCATGAACACGGCGCCAGCCCGCTATCATCCTGACAAACCGTACCTCCTTCACCAGGAGCAGGGGTGGGGGACCATGGACGCGGCGCCAGCCCGCTATCATCCTGACAAACAGTACCTCCTTCACTTGGAGCCGGGGTGGGGGACCATGAACACGGCGCCAGCCCGCTATCATCCTGACAAACCATACCTCCTTCACCAGGAGCCGGGGTGGGGGACCATGGACGCGGCGCCAGCCCGCAATCGTCCTGACAAACCGTACCTCCTTCACCAGGAGCCGGGGGTGGGGGACCATGAACGCGGCACCAGCCCGCTATCATCCTGACAAACCGTACCTCCTTCACCAGGAGCCGGGGTGGGGGACCATGAACGCGGCGACAAACCGTACCTCCTTCACCAGGAGCCGGGATGGGGGACCATGAACGCGGCGACAAACCGTACCTCCTTCACCAGGAGCCGGGGTGGGGGACCATGAACGCGGCGACAAACCGTACCTCATTCACCAGGAGCCGGGTCACCGGCGTGTCGGGGCTGTACACCACCTTGCCCTGCAGCAGCGGCCGAAAGGTTTTCCAGACGTAACGGAGGGACGGGACGCCCTGCAGGGTCTCATTCAGGTTTTGGCAAAAGTCAGCTGGGGGGGGGTAAACATAAAAACAAATTTCAGAAAAAGGATTTGAACATATTACCTTTATTACTTTATAGACACATTACAATTTAATTTTGATCTTTAGTCATGATATTCTGCATTGAATCCTCCTTACCTGTATAGGAAATAAGTATGTAAATGTTTTAAATAGTACCAAAGGGTATTTTTATAACTGAATAATTCACTCATTAGCATGGGCAAAGGGTACCTTGGGATACTTAATATTAGGGGAGAAAAAAACCTGCCAGTCTAAATTATTAATGCCAAGGAGGGAAATTACACACAGTGAAAGAAATAACCAGTTTCATTCACTTAGAAAGAAGCTGATCCTAGGTGGCAGCGATGCTCTTTGGTGGTGTGGTGTAAAGGTGGACCATGGATATAGCACCTGGATAATGTGGACTGAATGCAGACAGGGGAGAAACACGCTGCCCGGCTGGCTAGCAGAGCAGACCCACTCTGTGCTCCCGCCCAGTTCGCTAACAGACCGTATCTAGTTTCTCTCCTGATATATAAATGTTTTCTGCCCCTCCTTTACATAGCTTTAATAATCAGATTTAACATGTTTAATGTGATTTCAAACAGAAATCATAACTTCTTCCTTTCTTGATCTTTTCCCAGCTTCTCTCTATGTACTTTTTCAGAATAAGTTAAGCAAAGTTTGGCAGTTTCTCCCCACTTCAAAGGGATCTCAGCGATAGACCAGATTTATGTGCGGAACCGGGGCTGACCTAGGACACACAAAACAGGCGTCGGTGTTCTGTGTCTGCTTACTTATTTTCTATGACACATAGCAAAACATTACTTGTACATCTAAATAAACAAGATGGCAAATATAGCAACACAAAAAAGAGCTATGGAAAGGAATCCTGCTAACTGCATGTCAGCGGACTACAGGAAGAGGCCCACGAATGGGAAGAACAGACAAGCACCTCACACAAAGAGCAAAGGGGGCTTCAAACCAGCAGGCCCAGTGAGGAGCTGATGCTACCCACTGTGCCACCATAGGGCCCAGGCTTTGAACAGCCTTGGTAGAATATAAACATGGTCAAATCTACAGAAATGAAAAGGAATAATTCAATACTCTAATAATACCGAAAAAAAACAGAAAACTCAATAGAAAGTACTGAATACAAGAAAGCACTTGCAATCAGTTTTATTGTTATAGCTTGGTTTTAGAAGATAAAAACTGACTGTAAGTTGCTGAAAGACAGAGATATTCGATGCTAAGACTGGAAACCAATACCTCGGTACCCCCCCAGCCCCAGAAAAACTTCTGTAAAAAAATCCCTCCCAGTCATGCAGAGTGGATATACTCAGACCCATCTAATGAAAACCACTGAATGAACTTTACCATAAGGATAAGCGTGCAACAAGTTAACAGCTCTGGGATCGATTAGTCAATGTCAGCAGCACCTTAGAAGGGGGAGGAAGATCTGGAGGACATATAGTCCTGGAAACAAGGGCATAAATTATGGGGGGGTTGTAACCCCACCAATAATCAAAACCAGCCAATTCAACCCCCTGGAATCCCATAAACGGGTGGAGACCCCAATTCCCCCAATGCTCAGTCGAAAGTTATGTCCTTGTCTGGAAGACATGACGAGATATGCCCATCTCTTTGCGCAATTCCTGTTGCTTTCTAAAGGAGTCTGCACTGGTGTGGAGGTTTACAGGACCACCACAGTACAAGTATAGTGTAGAGCTAAGTGCTGTACATTGGGTATAACAGTGTTATTATTACACAGGGTATTTTTGTGAAGTTACTGAAGGCTATCACTGCTGCAGAATAGCAATTGCCTCTCTGTGATTCAGACCAGAACCCTTTTAGATATAGGTTCAGCTGCTCAAACACCACACCACCTGCCTCCAATCCAGTAAAATAGGGCACATTTGCGATTTGCACTGTGACTCCCCATTATCGCGGGCAGACCTCACATGGGCAAAAGTAGCCTGGCGGACTTAGCTGGGCTTTGGCTTTGATGTTAGTGACACGCCGCAGAGAGACGCGGTGGCGGACGGGGCTCGCAATGGCCTGCGACGCTTAAGCGACGGAGAGTGGACCTTCAGTCAAGTACGCGGTCGAAGCATAATGGATACTTAAATGTGATTATGGATAGACAAATGCATTCACGTCAGAAATAACCCCGTTACAGCTTAGGCAGATGGGGGGTGTTGTAAAGGGGGAACATTAGGACGTTTCCAGGGGCATAAAAAATATGAAACATAATTGGATTGGTCTGGGTAGGGGGCCCAATATAATATTCTCTAATGGGGCCCAAAATCTCTAACGGCGCCCCTACAGGCAGATACTAACCACTGACAAGGAAGCAGCGGGGCGGGTGAGTCAGGGCTATGGATCCAAATCCCGCCCAGGTCGTTACTGTAAATTGCACCGTTGTTGCACGTTCTCCCCAGTGCCTGTGTGGGTTCTCAGTGCATTCCACCAGCACGGAATTGTGGGCAACAAAGTCTCTAAAACTGACCTTGGTGTGATCATGCCATGGAGCCCTGGCATCCAGCCCAGGATGCGTACTCCCCGAGAGTCCACTACAAACCTCACCGGATCGCTGGTATTAAAAATGTATAAGATGAACCACGTAGAGTGAAAAGACATTATCTGTGCAGAACATCTAAAGGGATCACCAGCCCGCTCAGTACATTATTGCCAGCCTTTCAGATAATCCCTGGTACTCTTACAATGCTGATTCAAAAGGCACATCATCTGTAATCAAACTCTCCTTCCATTTTACACACAAGCCTTTTTGTATCTGACTAAGATGCACCTCAATGGAGGAAAGTATTTGTGTTGTAATAAAATGCTACATTAACTTAGGTGTTAATGAGCAATGAAACGGTGATTAAACTAGAACATTTGCTTCATTGTGTGTGATTTCAACAGAACCATTAAATACCATAAATATAATAATACTAGTTATTATATTGTGGCACATCAGCTATTGACTGTTGAAACAATTTCTGTTACATGCTCTGCTCCAGCAATTAGCTAGCAGAATCTTATGATATAGATTTGAAACACCACAATAACACAGTTTATCTAATTTCATTGAGTAGGCTTAATTCACAAGTATAAAACCCCGCAAGTCTAATAGCAATTATCTCCATGCAAAGATCTTTTTATTTCATTAACCGCTAAGTCTTCTGCGTGTGGCTTACTGGTGTCATTTCAGATTTTACCCTAGCCACCCATTTATTTTCCCAAACCCCTTATCCTAGGCAGGCTAACACTGATCCTGGAGCCAATCCCAGGGAGCGCAGAGCAGGGGAACGCCACGGATCGGATGTCCTACCAATCCGCAGAGCAGGGGAACGCCACGGATCGGATGTCCTACCAATCCGCTCGCTGTTACTGTCAGCGCTATTTCATCACAAAGTAGGGATGAGGATGGAAAGCCTTGGCCTCCATGTATGTAACATATAATCTCTGCCAGCATGCTGCAGACTACCTGTGCATCTGCAGTCCCCCTGAATCAGTCAGGGATTCCGCACCGTTTACAGCGCCCTTGATGCTGAGCTCACATATTGCGCCTGTCCACCAAGACAATTCCTTTTTTTCCTTTTCTTTTTTCCTTTTTTGTCCAGGTGGATATTTTCACAACAGCATCAAGGCGAGTGCAGATTGTCCTGTGCTGTGGCGTGAACCAGACCCCCTTTCGAGGCCTAGGCTCGTTCTGCCATGCCAACACAGCTAAAATATTCTGACATATTCTAGTGGGGAACAATAATAATAATAATAATAATAATAAAAACTGAGCTCTTTGAATATGTAAATTGTCAAACTCAAATGGGACATCGTGGGTATTAGATTGTGAATATTTTTTCAAAAACCATTTCATGATTTGTCCTGTACTGTATTTTATTGTGGGGGTGGCATGCCATATTATGTCAGGCAGCCACCCCCCCCAACCAGATCCAGTTTATGATTTATTGTTTAACTCTTAGACGCTTAGACAGTTTCATATAAAGTTAGACCGTATAGCCAAAGGTATGTGGACATGGCTATGAATTAAAGGAATCGGCAAATTAAGCTACAACCATTCCTGGCTCACCTGCACATAATTAAGCACACAGCCACGTAATCTCCAGCCACAAAAACACTGGCAGCAGAATGTGTGGTTGTCAAAAAGAAGTCAGTGACTTTTAACTTGGCACCACTGAATGCAGCCATCTGTCCAGCAAGTTTCACCAAATTTCTGCCCTGCAAGTAAGTGTGAAGTGGAAAAATTCACTTGCAAAGCGGTAGCTGCCAAACCTGACAGGAAGGGTCCTGATCGCCCAACATCAATTCCCAACCCTAGTGGCCGCAAAACCCACCTGCAATGTTCCGGCATCTAATGGAAAGCCTTCCCAGAAGACCAGAGGCTATTACAGGAACAAAGGGTGGCCCAACTTCATATTAATACCCTAGATTTCACAGGGAGATGTTGGACAAGCTGGTGTCCACATATGCTTGGCTATACAGTATACATACTATTTTTAGATTTTTTCTTCATGTGACCCTACATGTTATAGAGACCCTCCCTTCAGGTTAGTAGATCAAAGGGCCTTTGGACCAAACACAAAATGAACAACTACCATTCGGTGAATTCTGCCACTTCTGCTTTTCACAGATTTTTATCTTTGCTGGCAACCGTAAAAGAAAAAAAAAAAAGAAAAAAAATATATATATGTATATTTTGTGTATAAAGCCACGAAAATAACTGCAAAAAAGAAACTATTACATTTAATACACCACATTTAACTTGCTTTATATATCAAAACCATGATTCATCATTTATAATGTAAAACAATAAATCTTCACCAGTGTTACGCTCAGCCCCGCCCTTCATGTTTTTCCCCTGTTTTGCCCTCTGGCGGGGCTTGATTCATCGCACCTGACCCTCATTGTCTTTGCCTCGTGTGAATTCTCCGCTTGTTTCCTTTGATCAGCTGCCTCTTGTTTGCCCCTTAATGTGCTGCCCTATTTTAGTGAGTCTGTGTCCTGTGTCCCTGGTCCAGTATTGTTCATGCCTTACATGGTTGCTATCGCGCTTTCTCCCGTGTTTCCCTGTGTAGTCGTTAATAAACGCCCCTTTGAAGGGCTTAACCAAGCAGCCTGCTGCCACGGGTCGTTCATCCCGCCGAAAGCGTGACAACCAGCGAGTTGAATCATCACTTTTACCACGAGAAAGTGAGGTTATTTAGCATACGGTGAATATGCACTTGTATTTCCATGGCTAATAGTCACATACCCGACCCCATTAACCAGTCCGGTCTTTTGCCCTGTACTGTAAACTTATTTGCACCCGTGTCTTTTCTAAAACTACGGGCAGACTGAACACATGTTACATGAGCAAACTTTATAATCCAAAGAGTTCACCATGGGAACATCTCTTGATGGTCTGTCAGGGAATGGATTCTGCCTTAAGACATAGAGGGCATAGAGGACCTCGCCCCGGGGCCAGACCTCCAGAACTTTCAACTTCACCATCCTGTCCTCTCACTATGTGTCAAGAACCAGCAGCTAACAAGCAACAACTTCTCCAGTACATCTCACAGGGCTACGGCTTCCAGTACACCACCCCTTCCTGTGCTATTCAGCATACATAATTGTCTATTAAAATGCATTTCAAATTGTTTCACATGCAGTTCAGGCCCCTGTCATAACTAACTATGCTACTTGACCACTGCAAGAGCTCACCTGTGCGGAACAACTATTAGCATCTGTAGCACTGCATCGTCAGCGATTCGCTAGGCGCTATTATCTTTAGAGGTATTAATTAGCATCGCTGTTTATGCATCGTAACCAGTTTAGTTATGACACCCGTGAAAACTAATAGAAAGAGGTGTTCTAATACGTTTCTTTAACAGCGTATGAAGGAAATGTGGGTTGTCATGCGTTTTCTTGTAAAAATGAGCAAAAGGTCAGCAAAAGCAATGAGCCCCCATTTCCAATCATCATACTGAGCGGCACATTAAAGACAGCCTTTAGTCTACCCAGCTGTTTCTCATCCCACACAGGTGCTGCTCGACGTAATCCTCCTGTTCATTTAGGCCATTACTGTGCCAGGCTGGCAGTTTTGCAGCTAACATGGCACATTGACCCCAGATGCAACCCCAACCCACTTTTTTCTGAAAAATGTCAGACCAACCAATCAGATGTCTTGGTCCCACCTCCTCTAGTTACTTGGACCTGCCTCCTCTACTATCTGAATGAAAAATGATTGGCTCAGAGACCAATCAAACAGTAGAGGAGGCAGGTCCAAGAAAATATAAGAAGCAGGACCAAGACATCTGATTAGTTGGTTTGACAACTGGCACATGATCTGATTAGTTATCACTCTGAACCAATCGTTTTTTGTTCTGCTTTCAGAACATTTTTGTCTAAGTAAAACTCCAGGCTGAGGGGAGGGTCAAAAGACAGGCAGAGAACAGCATCACGCCTGTTAGCGCTACGCCACGATACCTGAATCCTTCACAAAAGAAAAAATGGCACCTTTTTACATGCTGTGCCACATAAGGTCCCCTTGGCATTTTTTTAACACTTATCAAATTTTTATATCTTAGGCAGCTTCTCTGAGGTGTGTCTCCCTGCAGAGAAACAGCAGGACACATGCTTGAGCCTGCAATATCTCGGTCACAAATTCGGGTCCTTAACCCAGCACCCTGCTGCCACCATTGAGTGAAACTCAACACTGATTTGTTAAGAATGTATTAATTCAGACCCCTGCAAAAACTCCAGCAGCTCTACAAATGCAAGTCATGTACTAAAAAAACAACAATCTTAGTAATATAACAGGAACAATATTATCTAATTAACAAGTTCTTATTAGAAGTAGATTGCAATCACGTGATCACCTGACTTTTGGTGTAGCTATTTTGAACCATTGCTTTGACACATTAGCCATTTTCATGAAAAATTCAGATTCTGGAAACATGAACGTGTCTCTGAGCCCACAGGGTGAGGCACATTGTGACACGTAAACATATTTATTCATTTCCAATAGGTAATTCTGGGAGGCAATCGGATCGACTAAACAAACTGGAGTCACCACAGCCTGCGGGTAAACAGATGGAGGACAGGTACAAATCAGACCTCTTTTAAGTTAATAATTTATGACCAAAATTTACTGCTGTCAATAGTCAAATGTTTTCAGTCTTCTTTAATCAGAATGACGAATAAACATTACATCAAAAAACCTCAGCAATCTGCCCGAGTACTTAGCGTTGACCGTCCCCCCCAAACGATTCCCATAAGACGACGTAACACCGTCACACAACATCGGTACCCAAAGCCCGGCGGTACTGATGGGGTGATTTATTCCGGGCATGGCGCTCGCTCCACATGACGAACTGCAGCTTCTCTGCACGCTACTGCGAGCGGCCTGCAGGTGGTGCTGCAGAGCCCCGTTCCGTTAAAAGGAAACGCCGCTTAATACTCATTAAAAATAAAAAACATTAATCATCAAACGCCCTACTGCTAGTCCAATACCCCGTTAAACATTTTTACTGCAAAACTGCAACTGGAAATCTACGGAACAAATGCGGTTAGTGTTTCCTCGTGCATTTGCAGAGTCAGATCATGTATTTTGTTCATACAGAGATTAATTTTTGGAATATAATGTAATGCATGCCACACAGAAGAAAAAAAGGAAATCGTGTGGACATTTAAGAGACATTGGAGGAGTACTTCACGGCTATCATATACATGCCAGGTATTTCATTATATACGTGTCAGTCCAAAAAGCTGATCCAATTTAATGAGATCCGGAAACACTGGGAGTGAGCCTCCAATGGCTAATAAAGACAGAGCGGTGTGGGGAACCAGGCTGGTTTTCATATTCACAGTAATTCCTTCCACTGCTGCATTCCAACAAGACCTTTCGTCCACCTCGGATCCCCACGACGTTCCCAGGCAAGTTATGAAAGTCCCCGCCGAGCCGCGCGCTGCACGTGATAAGAAGCGACTGGCGGGAGCGCGCACGCATCTGGTCTGACGCTGACTGAAGATGGGGGGAGGGGGCTTCTCTAACGGCTCCTCACCCCCCACCCCAGACCAGGTGTACGACCTTCTCCCAAGGAGGTGCTCGCGCTCTCCTCCCCTCCCTCCCACTATGTATTTCCTTGTTAATTCCTCATAAATCCTTATTAAGACAGGAAACTTGCTTTAACTAAGCGAAACTCTCACATGCGACCCAAGGTTAATTGGAAACAAAAATGTGTGTGAGTGTGTGTGTGGGTTTACATAAATCACATTTAGGGACCAAAATGTCCCCAAAGTGTGGGGAAACCTGAAATTTCCCTACTTTTGGGGACATCTTTTCAGGTCCCTATTTGGAAAACCTCAATTTTATAAAATAATTTGTGACTGCAATCAAAAAAGTTAAAATGCCAAAGGTCTCCTATTTTGTTTTGTTACTTATGGTTAAGGTTAGGGCTGGGTAGGGATTAAGGGTATAGAGACTGGGATTAGGGTTTTTCCCAAAGAAATTAATGGTAGGTCCCCATTTAGATAGGTACGCCGAGGCTGTGTGTGCGTGTGTGTGTGTGGGTTGGGGGTCCTACTTCCCCTCTCACAATTTTTATATATATATATATATATATAATTGATATATACACACACACACCTAAAGCCAGAAAGTGAACCAACAGTGACATGAGACCTAGCCTTGTACAAGTGGACTAAAAACCTTCAATGCTTGCACATTGAATACTGGCTAAACTCTCAGACAGATAAATTAAATAACAACAGCAACAGTAAATCCATCTCTAATGGTAACTGTGAAAAAAAGAATGTTCTCATTAAATCCCTCCCAGAGGACACCCATGTGGTACTGTACATTACGCACGCTCCCTGGTAATCAGCAGAGCTGCACTTTGCTCACCCCCCCACCCCCCGTGTACACAGCCCGCCATCATTCTCAGCTTGAGAGACCAGCCACTGGCCCCAGCCGACTAATGAGTGCTGAGAATCGGCAGCCAGCATCTACCACCTCATGGGGGGGGGGTCAGAACAAACAGCACCTTGTGTGTCCCGCTGCATCGTACTATGAAACGATCGTTTAGTCTTACATAATCATCTCTCCCTTGGTAGTCAGACACACCAATCCCCAAAACATGAGTCCCCTTCTCTCAATAATAAAACATGTGCCAACTTTCTGGTTGAACAACGAAAAACCATATCATTGTGTTAGAATTGGAGGTCAATGAAGATTAATGCAAAAAAAGGACTGATGGGCATGACTGGATGTGTTTTTGAAATTCTTTGCTTAAACTTGTAGAGAAAAGCCTAGAGTGATGTTTTGCCTGGTGAGGCTCTCACCATCTCAGACTAAAGGTGCAACCAGATGGCTTATAACACAGACATGCCATAAATCTAGGTTAAAGAGAGGCCAGGTTTCCAGAGGTGATGTTTCATCCCAGTACTGCTCCTTGGGGTGCTTTTTAGGCCTGGTGAATAAAGGGAGCACCACTCAGCTTGTTTAAAGTAAACTAGTAAGGAACTGACCATTTACCCCACATAGTATTGTGAGTCGGGACCAGACTGGACTGCAGCAGTAGCTGGTCAGCTGATTTTATTTTCTTGTATTTTTTTGTCAAATGCTTGGAGAATAGTTTTAGTCATTTGTAGTGCAAATGCCAAGGGATTGTTATTTTTTTTTTTTCACAGAGCAGACAATTAACTTTTCGGGACACCGTGGCTTTTAATTAGCCTGTCCCTTCAGAGATTATTCTCGAGAAGTATCGCCACGAGGTTGCCCCACGGGCCAAACAAAACAGGTCGACGGCATAAAGATCGTAAATAAAGGTTTGCGTCCATTTTAACTGTTATCGGGGAAGAGCCCAGGACCGTTTTCTGCTGTTCTCCATTTTGCTGCCGCACGTAAGTCAAATTCGCCACAATTCCATATCGCTACAGTTAACGGCGCTGCTGCCCCACGAAAGCGTATAAAACCATAAAACACCCCTATCTACATTTTTAATGGCCCCGCACGCCCACGCAGGGGTGGCCGCGCTGCCATTGTCTCCCTAAATAAATAATGTGTTGCCCTGAGCCACACCTTCGCTCCTATATTAAGATGGCGGTATGTGTGACGGGCGAACGCTGCCTGACACCCACAGCTACTCCAGATCAGGATCACAGCCGCTTTGATCAACAGGTCACTGAAAAAATAGGCAGGGATGGAACTGAAAAATCGAGGATTTCAATGTAAATTCAATTTTAACCCGCCTCGGTCATAACACAAAACCACCTTTGTGCAAACTTACGTTTCATGTACCTTTGTTTTGTCCAGTCTTTCAGCATGATACACACATCCTATGCCTAAAATAATAATAATAATACATTTAAATTCACTTACTAGTATTCTTCCCAGTATCCATCGATGTCGCGTTGCCATTTGTGGTGTTCAGGGAAAGCCAGGCGGGAGTACGAGACGCCGTTGCATTTGTAGAATTTGATTCAGGTTGTGTCCCACAAAATAACTTATTCACTGTCCCAAACATATTTCCTCGGAAGTCTAACGAACCAGCAAATTCGAAAAGGGCCGATTGCCGAAACCTGGATAGCTGGGTGTGAGCGATAACAAAGGAAACAGACTGACGTTACAGCTACATTATTATAATGTCATCGTTTAAGAAAAACGAAAAATAACATACCTCTGACAATATTGTTAAAATACTGGCTGCGTTTTTTCGAAGAATCCCAGATGCTTGACCAGGGTCTGAACCAGGAGAGAGCTACATGAGGAACAATTGATTAGCAATAACGGAATAATTGCTTTAACAATCCACTGTAGTCCTACTACTTACAGAGCATGTAGCCTTAATTAAAAGTACTGCTGTTAATTGCAATAATACATTGCACAAAGCGCGCATAAAGCCTCACGTGTGAAGTTACTGCATAGGAAACTAGTGCATTGAAACCCATCAACTGAAACGGACAAATTGGATCTGATTTTTTTAAAAGACCACCTGGGGGAGATTTACATCTCCGGTTTTATTATTGCCAAAAACAATAGAAACCCTTGCTTTCCAGCAGTTCTGATAACCTCTAAACCTGCCATGCAGACGTTTATTTTCACTGCCTGTGGAGAGGCCACCGACGGGGAGGGCTGAACACGCGGAGCCTTTTCGCAAACACGTCCTCCGCTGCCAGGCCCCTCAGGCACGGAAGTGGGTCGCTGGAGCACCCTGCAGATGCACCACTCCCGTTTATCAGAACCACCCCCCCCCCCCACCCACCCCCCCCCACCCCCCCCCGCCGGGGGGGGGGGGGGGAATTTGGG
>JAODKN010000016.1:10710766-10723294 GCA_026774425.1 Petrocephalus zakoni | reverse complement strand
CTTTACCTACCCCAAATCCCCTCCCCCCCAACAAGCCATGGAATAATTACGTTATAATTACATCAGTTGATATCACTGAATCTAGACACAATTAATTCTAAATACGATCTCACTGAGAAACAAAATGGCGTAATTAAAATGACTGGCAATATCTATAGCAAAACTGGCAGTAAGTTATCACGTAAAGAAAAGCTATTTTGTGTTACAGAGAAGTATGACACAAGTGATAAAGTGCCATGAAGCAAATAGAAATGGTTGGCATGCGTACAGGGATGAGTTGAAATTGTTGACCTCTCCTGGCGTCTCCCCCGGTGTTGGGGAGCTCAGACAGGGGTTCTCGATGTTGCATATCATTCCTTGTAGCCATGGCAGTATGCCTGCCGACGGCAGGGCTTTATTGCGGTAATGACCTGGGGGGGCACATATGGAAACAAGACCGGTGGTGACGTTTCGAGTTAAAATCGCCATGTCCAGTACAAAAGTCAATTCCACCCCATTAGAAAACTCTTAAAACACCTCGAATCATTAAAACACAGCCCTAATGATTAGCATCCATCTGCTCGAGACGCAGAACCGCTGGCGTGCAACTAATGATAGCATCATAAACATTTACATATAGACTTTGGACTTCAAATAAAATAAATAGCTACAATCGCTAGACAACCGGGACGCTTATCCCAAACCTCCGAACATTTTGAACGTGAAAAATATCGACTTAATGTTCCATCCAAACTGGTGCTCTGCTACTTTCCATTTGCGGCGTGCTGTTGAAGCAGTAGATGTCAAGGTTGACCTTGTCTGTTCCCCTGACGATGCTGTATACATGGATTGCAACCCACCGCCGGTCACCTTTATGAGAAGCTGAAGAGACGTAGGACTTGAGCACTTTAGAAGATTTGATTTGGAAAAGAGAGCCGTACTCACACTGTCCTTGGTAGATGGGCTGATTAGTGGAGCGCACCCAGACGAGGATGAAGAAGAGGAATAGAGGCCAGATAAGTTCGACTACCAGGCGCACCTGCGAGAGAGGGGTGGCGGCATGTCATTTCCCGCAGTCTTTAGACAGATAAGAAGAAACAAAAGCTAAAATCTGTGGAAATCGGTGATTTTTAAAACAGCAGCTTTTAGCTTAGACCGGGTTGGAAAATAACTGCGCGGATAGACATCAGAGGTCATTTATTTTTGATTGCCAGAATTTTGGAACACAATACGACAAATGGGTATAAAATACAACATTGAAAATAAATGTATGGATGGATGGATTGATGGAGTGTTTGGATGGACGGACCTGGCTGTAAGCTTACCCACCTTGCCAAGCTATGTTCTGCCTTCTGGGTCTGTTTGTAAGGCTCCATTATCACATTAAACTAATTTTGCTGGAAGTCATTACCAGTGAAATTGTACACAAAACCATTGAGGAACCATAAAAATATTCTTTTCCATTATAAAATGCATTTTTACCAATCCCCAAGTACATTTCAGAGTCAAAATTAATGCCTCAATAACAGACTCCAAGAACCAGCCAATTTCAGTCACAGGAAACCGCAAAAGCCCAAAAGATAATTGTTCTCTACTGCATCCCGCCACACCGACATAAATAGCTTTAAATTGGACACACCTGAGCATGATGGGTCTAACAAAGCCACTCTTGGGTGTGACAGCTTGTAGGCAGAGAGGAGACGATGCTATCCGGCCACCTGTCACATGGTTTTCATAGCCCACGAGACGGACGTAGGTGGGGGTGTAGGGGCCATGGTTGGCCATTTGGCCAAGGCCAAGATTCTGCACAGCTTAGCCCCCATCACTGTGCAAATTAATTCCTCATAAAGATAGACGGTTGTGTGAACAATAATTTGATATTCATTAGAGGATCTCCGGATGCAAAAATCATAGCTAGGAAGGAAGCACTCAGACTGTACAATTCTGTGCATGTCTGGCAACCAGCTGTTTTGCTGCAAGTAACACAATCCGTCAGAGTGAAGCAGGAACTCAAGCGTGGAGCCAGCTTACAGCTCTGCATGTGGAACAGAAGTTTACACACGACAGATATCTTTCCCTCCGCCCAGCCTTGATGGCGCTGGTTGCCTTCGGATGAAAATTTATGCGTAATCTCCCAGACTAAAGGTAAACAGATTCACTACCAACTGACCCAGAACCAGTTAATTGCGCATCATCTTTGACCTAATTATCAATTTAATGGCTCCTCATTTGCTAAAACTGACATAGCTGGTACCCTGTTGACATCGCTTGCAGTCCTGCCTGAATTTCGGGCTTTTGAAGTCCCACATTCCTTGTATCCTGGTGATAACGCCAGGGCACAGAGGCAGCATTAGAGGAACGAGGATGCCCCAGGGTGGCGGCGAATGTGGCCACGGGCTGAGGCTACGATTTCGAGGGTTTAGGCAGATGGGCCACGGGCCTGACTGCTTTGTTTTGGCTCATTCCTGGTGTTTACAGCGCTTCCGCGTGGATGTACAGAATTTGGCCGGGGCATTTGAGATCTGTTCCTCTTCCCAATGTTCCCAATGGACCCCCGGCAATAACTTCCACGCGGTAACGTCAGCATTTCCCAGAATGCACCTCTGACGTCCTCAGGGACGAATAAAAGCGAGGTGGGAGATGGATGCACTTCATACAGACCTCTGTACTCGCTTTGAGCTGTTTGTGAGGAGCTTTTTCTGTAACTCCCTCAGTTCTTAACCTTCAACAAATGTCATTGCATATCCCGGTTCAGCACAAGGAAATAACCACGGCGCTGCCTATGCTGTCAGTCTCAGACTCCAAAAAAAAAGCTATTTTGAAATTAGTGTCATACTGTTCCAAATACTGTGTATATATATATATATATATATATATATATATATAAAACATATTTTTAAGAATGTCTGAGGATTGTAAAGATAAAATAAAGCAAAATAAATTGAGTCTGCGGTTCTCATCCTCGGAAATCGAACCCGCTCATCTCTGAATCTGCTTTCCCACCCTCACTGTTGATCTCTTCCTCTGGTTGTGTCAACTGGTAGCTTAATTTCCCATCATGCCTCTGTCTGCCGGAATGGCATGCTGATGAAAATCAGAGGCACAATTATCTTGGGGCAAGTTAGGTATTATATCACTTTTTTTCAGCGTTTCTTTTGTGTTTATTTTTCAGTATTATTTGGTATCATTTATAGCTATAATTAAACATAGTGGTAGCTGTTTACATCATTTCAGATTACAATAATCAAAATATTTCTCCTTTCCCCATGTAGTGGTATGCCTGTTTTTCTTTTGGATAATGACTTTTTTTTATTATTATTATTCTATTCTATTTAATTAAAACCAAGCAAGAGTTCAAAAGGCAGTGTTAAGCAACATGGCCAAAGGTTCAGCAATAAGCAAGCTGAATATGTCACAGAGGTTCTGATCAGAGCTTATGAATTAATGAATGAGAAATGGGCGTGTCTAGAATTCAGGTAAGGTGGGCTTGGCTGCAGGGATGACTGGCAGGTGTTACCCACAGTAATGTCTTACCAGATTTATGCTGCTATCATGTGGTCTGGGAGAGTGATCGAGAACAACTTGCAAAGTATGCTTGAACTATAAAAGGACTCATATTCAGAACTGTCTTCTGACTGGGTTGGTTTAAAAAAAAAATTCCCTCACATTTAAAAATTAATATGCGCCGAAGCATCTTAGGATTTAATGGCAAGGTACATCTGAGGGCCGAAATTTCCCATCGTGAAACCTTTCAGGATGTTCAGGAGATATTTTTTTTTGCAGCTGGTTACAGCTCTTAATAGGAAGGAGTGGCTTTTGAGTTGTGAAGAAGGAGACACGAGTTCCCCTTTTGGTAAAAGCTCACATTGCTTTTTGCTGAGACAGACCTTAGTACAGTTCATTAGCTGTTGTTCATTAGCGCCTTGAATCCCGTGTAGAGGAAGTCCCCAGTGAGTCTTATCTCTACAGCGCTCTGTGAGATCATCTCTCCCGCGCGCTTCCAATCTTTACGGATATATTTAAACACGGGCAGGTAGATATCTAGGCTAGAATTAAATCAAAATGTGGACCCACCCACCAGGAATGAAATAGGACAGAGTCGGTATGGAGCCGGGCCCCCCCAGATGGCAGGGCTAATGAAAACAGTGCCCTGTGAGCTGACCCCCACTTCGCCCCATCTCCTTCTCCACAAGCCTGACACCCCAAGTCTGGTGGCATCGCACTCGATTACAGCTAACTGAGACAGGGCCGTCGTTAGCTAGGTCATTATGCGAGTGAGTGTGAGAAAATTACTGTTAATAGAAGGCAGGTGAGGTTATAACGAAATGACTGAAGCAGTCATTCACTAAAGATTGCTATTTAAATAATACTGATGTGAGTACAGTGTAAGCCAAAGCTTCCATGTATCTACAAACCAAACTAGACACATATCTACAACCAGACCCAAACACACACACACACATCTACAAACCAGCTCAGACACACACATATATTTACAAACCAGCCAATCAAACAAACCAAGACAAAATCAACCAAGACACACACAGATACATCTAAAAACCAAACAAGACAGACACACACACCTTTAGACCATTCAAGGCACATACATATACAGTATACTCACACATTTCCAAGTAGACCAAAACACACACACAAAATTCAAACCAGACACACAAACATCTACAAACTGGCCAACACACATCTAAAAGTAGACCTAGACGTACACACCTTCAAACCGACCCAAACACACACACATATCCATACAAACCAGCCAAGACAAAAATTCATATCTGCAAAACTTCTAAGGCACATCTACAAGCAGACTGAGACACACATCTACAAACTATATACAGCTAAGCATACAGGCATCTACACAGTGACCCATCTCCGAAGTGACCCCCCACTCACACACAAACGACACACACATCTGCATACCTTTTGTCTTTTTCGAAGGATGAAGTTCTTCCACAGAAGAAGTCCCAGCTGCGCCAAGAGCCCCATTACAGGCTATCTTGTGGTCCCTTGCTAATGCGTCACTATAGCAACTGCCTCTTAATCAGTCCTGGAGGGGGGGGGGAAAGTGTTTTATTAAGCACAAATACATATACCACTGAGGGTAATCCACCAATCGCTGATTTGGTAGGATAGTTCCACTGGGGCCTCGTGGACTAAATGACAAAGCAGCCCTTGTTCAGCTGGACTCTGTATATGTGGTTATTCTCTGTTCATTATGCCATCATGCAGACAGATCTGTGCACTCTGGTACAGTGCAGTACTCAGTCAAACCAGGCTTCAGATCAAATAAGCCGTGTCTTCTTTATACGTACATATGTTACAAAGTAGGTTCAGTCATGTTTACCTGCAACCACATATAGAGAAACAATATGGTTTATAGTTAGTCCATTTTCTGTGAATACAGTCATAATAAGAACTCACATAACGATACTGCTTATTAAAGATAAAAAGAGTATTTTCTCTTTATGTCATTTTATATGAATCTGCATGAACCTAAGTAACCGTGTAAACGGGCTTGTTCATCTGTGTTTCACCTAAGAAGGTTAATTTCTTTACATCCGTCCGCGTGGCAGGAGATACACAGCTGCTTTATGTAAGTAGCCAGATTGCTGCAAAGGTCCGGAGATGTTTAACCAGGAGATCCACAGGTGATGCAGTACTGAGCTGCATCTACGGGTGGTACAGCACAGCGGCATGATCCTCGGAGAGCCCCCACTTCCTGCTGGGACGCTCTCTCAGAGGCTCTGGACTGGCCGTCACCTAGCTGAGTTCCGGGTGGTGTCACCTGCCCCTTGCGACCCTGGACTACATAAGAAGCTGCATACAATTCCTCTTTTTGGCAGATGGAATCCATGGCTATCACCCTTTTTCCATGGCTCCATGTAATCAACCTGAGCTTTAAGACTGAGGTGTCAATAATAAAGGTGATTTAGCATGTATCAAAGTGTGAGTTACTTGTAACAGAGGCATCCTGTGCTTTGAAGGCCCCTAGATGTTTCTACCAGCCAGTTGTGATGTATTTGAATCTGGAACACTTGACAGCTCAAAGACCCAGAAATTGGCCCGTGATAAACAGCGAGGCTCGTTGTGTTCACATTACGTGCCTCTTCTCCTGACTTTCCGGCTCAGCGCTCCAAACCCCTACCCCCCCCCCCGATCATCCCCCGCCCCCGTCAATGAACGCTGACAGTCTCCGCTTCCATCTGCCTCCCCCCGTTCGGCTTGGCTGCTCCGCTCCTCGCCCTCCTGCAGCCTTCTGCGCTCCTGTTTTGCCATGCAGGCATGGCCGTCAGGCACAGGAGGAGGAGAATGCGGAGCAAGAGGAACACACGCCGCGTAGGTGTACGGGGAAGCGCAGGGGCAAGCCCCGGGGGCTCAGATGGCAGCGTACCTAATGAAGGAAGATTCCCCGCCCCCCCCCCCCGTCGGCATTAAGTGGCCTGTGCCGGGATGGGAATTTCGGTCGTGCCGTCCTCTCCACGGATACGACATCCCAGACAGGGTGACCGACCAGGGACACAGATGCGGCTGGATATGTCCCCAGGACCAGGTCGCTCAAGAGGGAAAATGGATTGTCATGGATGGGCGGGGATGCTTGGGGGTTTCGTTTGGAGGTGGAGTTTTACCGTGTCATGGACAGGTACAAGAAGGAAATATGGCCACTGCTCCTCCAACACGGGCGGGGGGGGGGGCATCCGGAAACAGCACAGAGAAAAAATGGATTGAAATGTAAGAAAGAAAGCATCCCACCATGCATTTGTGGGGGAAGGAGACCCCAGGAGGATGTGTCACCCTGTCCCAGACCAGCGAGGAACACACACACACAGAACATCACCCTGTCCCAGACCAGCAAGGAACACACACACAGAGCGTCACCCTGTCCCAGACCAGCAAGGAACACACACACAGAGCATCACCCTGTCCCAGACCAGCGAGGAACACACACACACAGAGCGTCACCCTGTCCCAGACCAGCAAGGAACACACACACAGAGTGTCACCCTGTCCCAGACCAGCGAGGAACACACACACAGAGTGTCACCCTGTCCCAGACCAGCGAGGAACACACACACAGAACATCACCCTGTCCCAGACCAGCAAGGAACACACATACAGAGCATCACCCTGTCCCAGACCAGCGAGGAACACCCTGTCCCAGACCAGCGAGGGATACACAAACAGAGCATCACCCTGTTGCTGACCAGTGAGAAACGCACACACAGAGCGTCACCCTGTCCCAGACCAGGATGAGGTTGCACGGCTCAGTCACTGTAACCTAAGCACTGTAAACAAAAGTCTAAACAGCCATCACATTCTTACATTATTATGGGATTTGTGGCCATTGAAATGGCCTGAGATTGTTGCGTAAATAGCAGTACTTCCATAAAAGCGTCACTGAGCACGTTCACTTCTGAAAGCTGCTTGGACTGAATCAGGGCCGCCCCCTTCCAAGCCACACCCCTTCCACGCCACACCCCCTTCCCAGCCACGCCTCTACCCCTGCTCCTTTGTCTTATTCACTCTCTTTATTTAGCTGCCTCTTTACGACCACAAGCATTAAGGGGGAAAACATATGAGGAACAATTTGCATGAGATCATCCTTATAAAAATATACTTCAAACGTGAAAGGTTTATACACTAATGGATATCTGTCATAAAAGTGTCGTTTGTAACGTGGCCTGCTTGTGGAGTTCACCATGTGTTTCCCAGGGCCCAGCATCAGTGTGGGTCTGCAAGCAGGGTGCAGACGTGCATGTGTGCGCATCAGATGCACTTAATGGGCCTGTAATAGCGAATGCGCCCATCTTTAGTATTAAATCTTAGTTTGGATGTATAAATGGGGTGCAGGATGGAACGCAGACCTTCGTCTGTCATGTTACTCTCAGCACAGCTCTGCTGACCCCAGATGACTTTACCCAAGCATTTATCTGTCACACAAACAGCAGTGTCCAGCACGATTCGACAGACTTTAAAATTCTCTTTACTCTAAAATACCGCCGTGCAAAGCAATGCTTCTGCTTGATGGAGCTGACGCATGCGAGTCAGAAGCCGAGCTGCTGGACACTGGCTCCCGGTTTGACAGGCCGACTTCTGTGACTCTCTGCTAGCAGGTCTGCCTCTCACTACCATTCATCCTCTGCAGCTGGTCCAGAATGCAGCCGTAGAATGCAGAATGCGTTTTCATCCTCCCCAAGTTCTCCCACATCGTCGCGCTCCCTCCACTAGCTTCTTGTAGTTCCCCGCATCAGATTCGCAACACTGGTGGTCACCTATAAAGCCAAAAATGGTCCAGCACCTTCCTACCTAAAAGATCTCATCATGCACCACGCTCGACTGGTCCCACCATCTCTCAAGGCGCAAGGAAGACATGGATCTAGGCTCTTCTCTGTTTTGGCACCTATGTGGTGGAATAAACTCCCCCTAGATGTCCAAACAGATGAGTTATTGGGTGTCTTCAAATGACAACTAAAGACCTGCCTTAGAAGTACTTGGATTAGCACTTCCAGTATTATACTATGTAAAAAAAAAAAACTTTATTTGCATTTTTAAACTCTGTTCTTAGCCTGAGTTCTATGGAGCCAGTCTCAGAATGGATTTGCTGATGGAGACTTCTGAGCTCTGGCTAAGGGCATCTGCCAAATTCTGTAAATGTAAACTCATCACTGCTTAAACGACGCTACTGCACGGTGTGGCAGCCAAAGCTCGCTGACATCCCCACTCACACCTGACTCACACGCTCAGACGCAGAGCACTCAGGCGCTCCCATCAGACGCTTCCACTTCAAGTTTACTCCACTTAAGGTGAGCCTGCTCCACACTGAAGCAAGGGTGTTTCTTCAGAGCATTGTGGTTGCCGGTCCAGATGCTAACACTACTAGTACTGGGTCTGGACTCCTCACTGACTGGGACAAGCAGCTACAGTTTCACAGCCACTGCCATATGGCAGGGTGACCAGTCTTGCATGGGCCATCGAGCCCCAAAGATGCTACCGCACAGCCCTCCCCACAAAAAAATGTAAGAAATGAGGCCAGCCCCACAGAGCAGCTACTGTCCCTGGGCATGCATGCCAACTGGGACTCAACCGCCGCAACATGACAGAATTTATGTCGTGCAGTCATGAAAAGCACTGGCCTCCGCCACGTAGGCAGTGGCGGGGGGCAGATGGCCGAAGACAGGAATTCAGCATGTGGTGATGGGCGGGGCCACTGGGACAGACCGCTGTGCTCATTGGCCGGTTATGGTTTTGAAAGGCTCCAAAACCAGTTCGCTCAGAAAAAGTCACTAATTCACCCCCATTAAGCGGAAACCATTGTGTGCCAAGCGAAACTTGGACCATCTGAGTGGCCTTGCCTGAGGACAGAGGTATAGTGTCCAACATGGCTGCATCCTGGCCATGGAATGGGCATGTGCAGTCCGGATACTGCTGCCCTTAGCCATGGGATCTGTCTGTCAGATCTTTCAGAAAAAAACCCAAAAAAACAAAAAACAAATAGTCTCACCTTCATTTATACGGCGACGTATTTATTTGCACCTTTGTTTCTATTTTATATATCTGCTTTACGTGTTCTGTTTTACTTATTTATTCCTTTTATTGTTCTTTTGTACTTTGCTCTTGATTGCATATTTCCTTGTATAGTCCACGCCTCCACCTGCACCAAAATAAGTTCCTTGTACGTTTTGTACTTGGTAAATAAAAGGGTTCTGATTCTGTGCGGTTGTGACGTCACTGGCGGAAAAGAGAGGGAGGGAGAGAGAGAGAGAGAGAGAGAGAGAGAGAGGTGCAGCGATGACCTGAGGAAGACGCACGCATACCTCAGCGCCATCTGAGTGTGCCGCGTCACGGTCAGTCTCACGGCGCACCGATTCAAAAACAAAAAACTTTCATCTTTAGCGCGCAATCCATCAGTGTCAGATGCGGTGAGAGAGCAGTCTGATGGCAGCCCGGGACAAGATGAAAGGCTGTAAAAGTGCTACCCCGGGGCAAAGCGTGTTGTTCCACAAAAAAACTGTGAGGGGATTTTTGTTCTGCCAGATTCAGAATAAGCTCACATTTACACAGTGGTTAATTGCCCTGGTCTTCCCTACCTGTAACACACACAAGCGCGCTCACACACACACGCACACACACACAAACACACTTCCTGACAGTTCAGTTGGATAAAAGTAAAAGGCATACACCACACTCACATGAATTTCGCATAACATACCAACAACAACGCACTTTTGCATACCTGAGACAGTCCAGCACAGCACAAAGCCACAAGAGACTTCATAACAGTCAAGATTAGATTTTTATACGCATTATTTTACAGTATAATAACAAACAGAATCCGTACTAAAGGATGGCATTTCTGTTCCGACTCGCTCAATTGCGTTTATTTAGAAGATCGGCAGTAAATATAGTAAATAAGTCACAGTGAATAAACAAAAATAAATAAACGCAAATACGTTCTGTGGACTGAACAAGACAGCTGCACACCGAATAACTAAGTTATATCTTTATTAACCAGCCGTAGTATACGGGAAGAGTACCCGTTTAAAACAAAATTGTTTTAATTAAATATAGAGTTCTTCTGAGCTCTGCGTGCGCTGTTAAAATTATATAATGGAAATCATTTTCAATAGGCGAAATTATACACGTCTTTGTGAATGAGTGCGTGAGCGCGTCCCCGCCCTCAGGCGCGCACCCTGTCACCTCAATAAGCGCAGATATCCTCAAGTGGCCAAAACGACCTTGAAGGAGGACGCCAGTGCGTGTCTGATGCCGCGGCTCCGGTGTGTGCCCGAAAGCCTCCGAAAGCCCACTTTGGTTTGACTGTCAGCAATCCTGATGCATCCCCTAGCCTAATCTGCCCCCCGCACGAAAACGGCGGATCCGCCGCGCACGATCCCGTTACGGACCCAGGCGCCGGGATGCTCGCCGGTAAAATGACAAAGAAAGCGTACTTACTGAGTCCGGATATCCTCTATTTAATACGCACATAAAATAGTATTACGAAAGCGAAAGAAATAGTGGGAATAAAGCGATCACTGACGACTGGGAATGAAGCACTCAAAGCGAATGACAAGGCGTGGGGCTCCGGGGCGAGGCGGCTTTACGGCGAGGGGCGCAACAGCCCGCACTTACTGTCACCTGTGGGAGGGTTTACTGTAAATGCATCCCTCCAGCTTCTCTTAATAAATGCATTATTTATACGCCTGCTGGCGTTTACTTAACAAATCAGTACTGGGCAAAGAGAGGCACCGTTATGCTGAATAACTTTAACGGAAACATATTGAGAATCTCTTCTTAACGCAAACAAGAATCGAAAAGATAATATTTGGCCTTTTACTTAGTGTCGTCGCTGTCGCCGTAGCGTCGTAGGGCAGACCCCCAAGGGATCTATCTATCTATCTATCTATCTATCTATCTATCTATCTATCTATCCGATCAATCACTTATCTGGTAACAGTGTAAATACAGTGCTAATACTATTTAAAAAAAAATACATCTGCATATGTCCCTGTAGCGTAATACTTTTACACTTCGTTTTGGCACCACCGTATGACGTTGTAGTGCCAAAAAATATTCAGAAACAGATTTTTAATCATTATTTCGCAGATAAGATTAATTAATTAAATTTAAAAAATAAAAAAAACTCCTTGTGTCATTAGAAAACTGAGAAGCTACAACAATTAAGATTAAAATGTTTTTAAACCAACAAGGGGTTTATCGGTGCGGTAATATGGGGTACGGCACTATATTAAAATTCCAGCACACACTTCTAAAGGCGCCATGCTGTAACAGCTAGTGTTACGAAAAAGGTGAGCGATTACAACTTTTAATTTTTAATTGTTTTAAAAATATCTTAGTTGGGAGATTTAAATGCAAATTTAAACATGGACCTAGTATCTAGTGCTCAATTGAAATTTTTGTATCAACAACAATTTATTATTATTATTATTCAATTCAAGTCAAATATTATTAATTATTATTAATTAATAATAATAATAATAAATACATGTACGTGCACCGAAACTTCGCGTCGTGTCCCGCAGTAAAACTCCCCATGCTCCTCCTCGCTTCTTAGCCTCATATAATACGCCCCCTGCAGATTGTTTAATAAAGCACCGCTTTCATTTTTAAAAACGAAGCATTAATTTCTGTACTTACCTCGAACCCGCTTTTATAACGGAAAATTCTTAAATTTATATTTTTAAAACTGAAATCCGTCGACTGCAAGTGATAACGAATCAGTAGTGAAGTACACTTGCACGTTTATATTTGCCTTTATTGCGAACACATAAATTATCATGTAACCTTTTTATAACTGTTAAATGTAATAGGTCTATCGGTTAAATTGAGAATGCTTAATACATGTAGCAAATTGTGTCACCCTCAAAAATGGTAACTCAAAGATTTTTTTTGTAGTTTTATTAATCTGTCAAAAGCGATCTAGTTATTCGTTTTTACTATGCATCATTACGAACATATAAAACATATAAAATCGTTTAAAGATCCAGTAGTGCGCCAATGGAATTGCACCTATTTCAC